>AWVV02000773.1:0-11492 GCA_000500205.2 Phytophthora lateralis | reverse complement strand
ACAGATTTGAATTTTGAACGGAATTTCGGGCATTTTCTGGAAGTGTTTTGGACTGTTTAGAAGTCGTCCAAAACCATCCCTACTTGTGAGCCTTACAATTTGTGAATACGATGTGTACTTGGAATTTGTAAAGAATGGCTACATTTTGTGGAGAGTGATTGCCTCGACGTTGTAAAGTTGATTCACTACAACCTAAGCTTTTCGTCTACAATGTGGTGACTGTGATGTTTTGTTGCAGCGTGAAGGTCTGACCGGCCGGAAGTGGTTGCTTGACGCTGACACGGCCAGGCTCGATGGCCACCATGTTGATGTACTCCTCGTCGCCAAAGTCCTCCAACTTCTTGGCACGCTCGGCACCCGGGTTCCACACGACGGCGTCGGTCTGGGCCTCGACTCGGTATTGACCGGCGTCACCAGTAATGAGCCCCGCCTTCTGCACCGTCACAGTTCGGTCCATGAAGTGAACGCCCTTGATGGTGGCAACCACCTGGTCGGGCGCGTTGAGGTACGTGTTACCGGTCTGCACCGAGCCGTTGAAGCTGATGAACTCGCGTGTCTCCGTCTTGTTCACCTTGGCCACCTGGTCGAAGTAGGCGACGCCCTTGAGCCCCGACACGACCACCCCTCCGTTCTGCGAGTCGTCCACCCACAGGTAGTTGTGCAGCAGCGTGTGGAACTCGATCTGCTCCGTGAACGTGTTGTGCACGTGCAGGGCCGTCTCCAGCTGGTTCGCGTACAGCTTTACCTCGTACTCGAGCTCGAACTCCACAGGCCACATCTGCCGGGTGGAGTTGCTGGCCGCCATAGTGAACGTGGCGACGCTGGGGCTGTTCTTGTCGGCAGCTTCCTCAACGCCCGCCAGGGTCCAGTTGGTGATGCGGGCGAAGCCGTGGTTCGGGAAGCCAGGCGCGCCGCCGAAGTTCGGGAACACGACAGGGATGCCGCCACGGATGGGGTTCACGCCGTCGAGGTACGAGTCGTTCGACATGAACAGCACGTCGAGGTTCGGGTCCATAGCGGCGCGGAACGACTTGACATGAGCACCGAAAAGGAACACCTCGGCGCTGGAGCCGTACGGGTGCGAGAGCTTGACAGTTTCCAGCTCTGCATTCGCAGACCTGAGAGCCGCCAGCAGAGTCAAAACCAAAGCCACAGTCTTGGACATGAACGAGTAAACCATCAAGACAGCGTCGAGGCTGAACTTGTGCCCTGCGCGATTAATTGCTTATTAATCGTGACGGCAGTGTTACGTGTATTAGAGACAGCAGACATTTGTTAACGCTGTTGCCAAGGCGCAAACAGACGCGGGATATTCATGTGTGGGGTAACCCTCGACCCATTGTCCGATCGCTCGACAGGAGATTACGGCCAGTAAGATCATATGCCCAACAGCCAGAAGAAGACTCCTCAAAGATTTACCGTTAATGAACTGTATCAAAGACCTCGGTGTCGTAAGAAATTAATTTGCTAGAATGTCGATCTTCTCACTTGGTCATGCGGACGATCCTCTGCCTGTAGAAGTTGTCGTGCAGCGTGGCTGGACGTCCTCCGTTTTTGTGAAACAGCATCTCCTCCTTATGCAGTCGGTCCATCTTGTCCAGATACACTGTCGCAGCATGGCACACCTTCCTCAACTCGCTGCTGTCCAGCTGCTCGGCCACTCGCTCCTCTTGACGCAGGATCCTCCTCGCTCGCTTGAACTTGCCCAGCTGCAGGGCGTTGTACATCAAGTTCACTCTGCACTTGCTCTCCAGCACAGGGTCCTGGAGCCCCATGGAGATGCCGATCTGCAGCTTGGCCAGCAGCGTCGACTGGTTCAAGTGGCGACACAGGAAATGGCCGCCTCCCAGCGTCGAAATATACGCGTTGGCCGTGACCAGCGCGACCACTGCATTGACCAACTTGACGGCACGTCTCGCCGACGCCATGTACAATGGCAAGAGCTGAATGGGTCTGTACGTAACCAGCACCAGCACTCGACAAGTGTCTTGAGGGCTCTCCGCCATGAGATAGCGAGCGGTGGCGTCCTCACAGTAGGTAAATGTCTTCAACTTGGTCTTCTGATTGATCTTTTGACTGATTCTCTCCACCAAAAGGCTCAAAAGCTGCTGTGTCTCCTCCGGATACGTCGTGGAGCCTTCATTCGATAGTAGAAAGGTCACAAACTGGAAAACCTCCGCGTCTGCGATGGCTACAGAGCCGCAAGACACGGAAATTGTATGGGTAGAAGTGCAAACATCCGTGCATAAAGCCACGGTACGTTTCAATGCTCGTAAGGCTCTGCGCTCCTGCAGCGGCGCCTCGAAGGCCACGACGCTCTGTCGGACACCCACTGCGATACTCGTCATCTTCCGAAATGGGCACTTGTGATCTGATTGGATGTAAAGTTGGTCATTATTAATAGCCAATCATAGGCAAGTGCATCTTGAAGCGACGCCTCGGATATCCTCATTGGCCATGTCGCTCTTCCAGGTGCGTGAGTGGTGGGCCGCCAAGGGCGAGAGCGACGAGGAATACACTTCAGGGGGGCTGGTGGTGGGCAACGTGGACAATGACGCGTCAGGCCATGGTAAAGTGCGAATTATTGCAACTGTGGGGGTCGTCCTCTGACTGTGGCACAAATTCCTACAGTAAAGATCGTGACGGGCAGTTTGAACGGCGTGTTGCGCGTGTATTGCCCCACGCAGAGCGACTTCCGCATCGAGCATTTGCTGCTGGAAGAGAACCTCCGCCGCCCGATTCTGCAGTTAGCGCTGGGCTACTTTATCCCGTGAGTCTGGTGGCCTCACGTGCAGTGGATGAAAAGTTATGACGGATTTTTTGTTTTGTACGGCAGAAACCAACGCATCTTGGCACTCGCTATTCTGCAACCGAGAAGGATTGGGGTCTATGTGGTGGAAGGCATGGGCGGGACGGGGATGGCGGCGAGTTACTTCAAGATCACTCTACGATACGAACACCTGCTGGGGATCGATGGCGAGCACTTTACAGCGTATAACTTCATTTACGGACCTTTTGGGTCGGCCAGCTCGAGCTCTGGCGGAGCAGCTCCTGTACGCTCGGAGAAAGATCATTTGTGCGTGCAGTCGCTGGATGGACGCCTTCAGTTTTTCGAGCAGGACCGATTCGCATTCCTGCAGCCACTCAACAATAATTTCTTACCCGGTGCGATATGCTATGCGGCTGGCATGGACGCAGTTATAGCAGCCACGTCCGACTTGCAGCTCGAGTGCTACCGTTACCAAGTCTTGGCCTCTGCCTCACTGAAAAAGAAGAAGAACGCGCTGGATGAAGATGGTAAAGAAGACCGACAAGGGGATGCCTCGTTGGCGTCCGTGCACTGCGACTGGAAGATTAATATTGGTGAAGTCATTGTGGACATTCGAGTGGCGCGGACTTCATACCAGGAATCGGCGACCAGCTTTGACATTCTGGTGCTTGGAGAGTTCACGCTTTTTGGTATCAAGCCCCAAGGAGAGGTATATCTGCAGAAGCGACTAGGCTTTCACCCGTCGGCATTTTGTCCGTTCCAGCGTTGGGCATCACCTACCGAGCGGGGTACACCGAATACCACCGGACTGGAAAATCTTCTCGTTGCCAGCGATACGAAATTGTGGAGTATCTTCAAGGACAAAACTCTCATTTGGTCTGCGTGTTCATCAGTGGTTCCCGCGGCACTCCAGGTCGCCGAATTTGGCGGCATAGATGGAATGATCGTGAGTCTCGACTCGGATGGAGCGCTTTCTGTCAATTATATGGGTACAGATCCGCCGTCCTCCGCTGTTGTTGCGCCAGACACAAAGGAAATCAACTATGAGGAGATGGATGAGGAACACCGACAACTTCTGAATGTCATTCGACGTGCACAAGGCGAGCGACGGACGGAGCCGAAGGATCGTGTGTTGATCCGAGCCCAGGTGCCTGCAATACTGGATGCACTACCGGATCGGAGCGACGAGTTTAGTCGTGGTGGCGGGAGCCCCGTACATGATGGCAAGAGTACACAACTGACGATGCGCGTGTACGTCACGTACACGGGTGCCAACCGCGTGTCCAATGTGACGCTATCGGTGTTGACTCCCGACAATGTGGCTGCGAGTGACTCCTCCTTCGTGATCGGGAGTATCGATGGCAAGGCATCTACGCCGCTCATCATTCCGGTTGTATTGCGCCCAAGTGCTGAAGCCATGCCAACCTCGTTATCCGTTACCATTTCCGCATCTTACACACTCGAGACAGGGCAGCCTCGTGTCTCTCAATGTGTGGTGAAGTTGCCCATGTGCATGGCGTGCCGCCTCGTGCCTCCCGTCAAGTCAAGCACCTTTAAATTCACACTTGAGACTAATCAAGAGCCGTTGGAACTTGCTAGCCTGTTCGAAGACATGCTTCATCAGCCAAGTTGCACGCCTGAGTGGGCTAAACAAGTGGTGGCGGGAGGATCCGGTACAAACGTGCTGAGCTTCCAGTACTACAATGGTGTCGAAGCCACGATTCTCGTGTCAAAGAACGCTGGACGGTACCGCATCCAGTCGAACGAGCTCGAGGCGCTCTGGATGGTGTCACAAGAGCTTGTTGTACGACTTCGTGCATACTTTGACGGTCGGGAGCAGAATGCCGAGGCCAAGGGTGGCGAAGGTGGATCCTCCTCGTCGGTGTTGGAGGTGTTTTACCAGGAGCCCCTCCCGCTCGCAGATTTCTTCGGCGCTATTGACGCGCACTTTGCTCTACGGAAAGAAAAACTTGAGCTCGCGGCGCAGCTGAACGACCGAGCCCACCAGTTCCGCGTCATCCAGAAGCGGTTGTTGGTGCGCTACAAGGATCGCAGCCCCGCCGCTGTGAATTATCTGGACGTGCTGCTGCACGGCACGTATGACCAGCTCATTTCGTTGTCGCACGTCATGGAGGCTGTGGAAGTCAGACTCAAGCGCGCCGCGAACCGATTGTCGTGCTGCGTGTCGCTCATCCTGATGCTCATACAATTCCGGTTCCACCTGGGCGATGAAGATGCGCGGCTGCTCGAGGCGTATCTGTCGCCCGTCGTGAACGAGTCTGCCGACAGCGGTGCCGTGGAGCAAGGCTGGGAGGAGCGGACAGACTGTGCCATGACGGAGCTGCTGCGCACAGTGCTGGCCAAGCAGCCCCAAAATAAGGACGACACGTCTGCGACTCCTGCGCTCGCGACGAGCGAGCTGCAGATGCAGGAGGACACCAAGCGGTTCAAGAAGCACATCACAATCGTGTGCGACCGTCTCGGCAAGGGCGCGTCGCTGGTCTCTAGCAGCGACAGCACCGATCCCGGCAGTGCAGTGCCACCTCCTAGCGAATCGAAGGGAGACTAGCGGCAGAAAATGCTCACAGAAGATCGTTTAGCTTTCGTCGTGTGGAGACTGCATCCTAAAACTTCAGGACGATTTCGCTTTGACTTGCAAATTGTATTGGCCAGGTTGAAGTGGTCGTGATTGTCAATATCCTTTCCGATTGGTAGAAAAGATAGAAACAGATACTGTAAATTCTTCCATTGGCTGAAATGAATGCGTAGAGTTTGTACTTTTCGTAACTGCCGTCTGCTCCAAACATCCTCGAAGATCTGATGCTCTGCCTTCTTCCAGCCTCACCGTCTTGTCTCTCTCTTGCAATGATTGCCATCAGTTGCTCGTCTGCCTCACTTGCAAGTTTCCTGTCATTGGCGCAATTCAAGAGACCAAGATGAAGGTGGCACTGCAACTGCTCACGAGCGTCGCGGCGCTGCTGGCCGTGACTTCCGGTGCCCATAACGACGACGCACTGGTCAAGAACCTGCCTGGTTTGACCCGAAAGCTGCCGTTCAAGCACTACGCCGGCCACTTGGAGCTCGAGGAGAAAGAAAAGCTCTTCTACTGGTACGCGGAGAGTCAGAACGACCCAGAGAACGACCCGATCGTGCTGTGGCTCAACGGGGGCCCGGGCTGCTCGTCGCTCGGCGGCCTCTTCACGGAGAACGGCCCGTTCGTCGTGCGCGACGACCTCTCCATCAAGGTGAACCGCTACTCGTGGAACCGCAAGGTGAACATGGTGTGGCTCGAGTCTCCCGCGGGCGTGGGCTTCAGCGGACCATTAGAGGGCCCCAACTACTACAACGATGATGTCGTGGCGGCCAAGACGCGCGAGTTCCTCGATCTTTTCTTCAGCAAGTTCAGTGAGCTCAAGAACCGCGAGTTCTACATCACGGGTGAAAGTTACGCTGGTATGTACATCCCGTACCTGGTGGATCGCCTGGTGGAGGAGCCGATCGAAGGTGTCAACCTCAAGGGGTTCGCCATTGGTAACCCGTTCACGGACAACATCATTGACGGCAATGCGTATATCGACTACTACTACTCGCACGCTATGGTGTCACTGGAAGCCTACGAGAAGATCAAGGTGCTCTGCGGTGCGCACATCGGCTGTCTTTTTGATGAAACCCCGTGCCCTGCAGGCTGCGAGGGGATGCTGGAGGAAGCTGAGGTCGCTGCGAACGCCGACGCGTTAGACCCGTACTTCATTTACGGCGACATCTGCCTCATGGACAACACCCAGGCGAAGGCTCTTCGCAAGAGGGCAAAGCCATCGGCGCAGATTTCGCCTACGCACCGCGGCGACATTGGCGCGTGTGCTGACTCCCTGACCCATCTGTACCTGAACCTCCGGGAAGTGCAAGAAGCCATTCACGTGACAGGCAAACACGGCAAGTACGTCGTGTGGAAGGGCTGCAGCGACCCTGTTGGCGACCTCTACAAGTCAAGCCCTTCGTCGCTGCCCAAGTACCACAACATCCTGGGCCGCGACCTCAACGCTCTCATCTACAGTGGTGATGCCGACTCGGTCGTGAACTTCATCGGTACGGAGCGCTGGATCGGCGGCCAAGGACTCAAGCTTCGTATCACGGAGAAGTGGCGCGCGTGGTTCGGCCCGGACAAGCAGCTGGCTGGCTACGTGCAGAAGTACGATGGTCTGACCTTCAAGACTGTCAAGGGTGCTGGTCACATGGTGCCTGCAGTGCGACCACTACACGGCCTCAATCTCTTCGAGTGCTTTGTGTTTGGCCAGGATGCTTGCGGCAAGTTCGTGTACCCCGTGGACGACAACGAGATCGAGACAGGACTGACGGTGGCCCAGCAGACGGTGGACACCGACTCCGCCGACTCTGACGACGTCATCAAGACGGTTAACGGTAACGTTACAACGGGTGAGACCGGCCCGTCGACGACCTGGTTGACCATGGCCGTCGTATGCGGTGTGGCAGTGGCTGCAGTGGCCGTTGGCATTCGCAACGGCAGGAAGCGCGCGCGGTATGAGCGTCTCTATTCTAACGGCTACCAAACGGTGGTATAACGTGGCAAGGACAAATAGCAGAAGGTGCTGGCCCAGTATGTGTCAGTGTGAGAAAGTTGTGCAAGCAAACACGGAAGTACCTACCTAAGCTTACACGGTGCATAATTCTATTCAGCTGCAAAGCGTGAGGAAACAATCGTTGCCTGTTTCATCGAAAAAGGTGCTGTGTATGAGTGTACCGCAAATAGTTTCGAGGGAAGCTTGTCAATGTTGGTTGCGAGTTCGCTTCATGATTGGGGTTTACGTGGCTCTGAACTGACGAGTCACAATTGCAAAACAGCTTGTGTCCACCGAGTGGATCCACTTGCCGTTACGGGCGGACGCCCCCTTATTTCAAGCAAAGTGCACATTCTTCACTCTTGAATTTTGCCTCCGCCGCATCGAACGCCGTGCCTGCCACTTGCTTCGAGCCTCGCAATGAAGCTCCCCATCGCGATTGCAACGCTCGGGGCGATGCTCTTCGCGTCCCCTGCCGCAGCGTTCGACGAGCACCGCGTCGGAGACCTTCCTGGTCTCAAGCAGCAGGACGTCCCGTTCAAGCACTTTGCCGGCCAGCTGCACCTGCCCACGCCCACGGAGGAGAAGATGTTCTACTGGTACACGCAGTCGCGCCGCTCGCCCAAGAACGACCCCATCGTGCTCTGGCTCAACGGCGGCCCGGGCTGCGCTTCGTCCGAGGGGTTTTTCACGGAAAACGGACCGTTCGTCGCCAAACGCGACGGCACAGTAGGTCTCAATCCGTACGGCTGGAACGCTCGCGCTAATGTAGTGTGGGTGGACTCGCCCTCAGGTGTCGGCTTCAGTCAGCCACTGCAGGCTGCCTCCGGCTACTATAACGACGATGTCGTGGCGGACCGACTTCGGCTCTTCCTCCGCGCGTTCTTCGACACGTACCCGGAGCTGCAGGGCCGTGAGTTCTTCGTGACGGGCGAGAGCTACGCCGGCATGTACATCCCGTTCCTGGTAGAGCGACTGGTAGACGACCCGCTCGAGGGCTTGAACCTCAAGGGTTTCGCCATTGGCAACCCGCTCACTGACATGGAGATCGACGGTAACGCCTACATGGACTACTACTACTCGCACGCGCTCATTTCGCGCGGTGACTACTTCACGCTTCTCGACTACTGCGAGCACGACGTGGCCCAGTGCATGTTTACGGATGTTAACTGCACGACCCATTGTGAAGAAGCTGTCCTGAAAGCGCACGAGGCAGCGGACACGAGTGAGTTCAACCACTACTACATTTACGGCGACGTGTGCCACTTGAAGAACAACCAGCGTGACGCACTGCACTCGCACCTGTTCCAGAAGGCTGGTCCGAAGATCCAAACGCACCGTGGAGTTGTCGGTCCGTGCGCTGGTGACTTCACAGTTGCTTTGCTGAACAGACTGGACGTGCAGCAGGCGCTGCACATTGAGGGCGAGCTGCCCATCAAGTGGGAGGAGTGCCAGTCGTTCATCTCGCACAACTTCGACCGCACATTCTCGTCGCTCGACAAGTACCGCAAGCTACTGGGCAATGACCTGGAAGTTCTCATCTACAGCGGAGACGCCGACTCGGTCGTGAACTTCATCGGCACCCAGCGCTGGATCACGGAAGACGCCGGGCTTGCACTAAAGCCAGCGTCGCCTTGGCGTGCGTGGCTTGGCCCAGACGACCAGATCGCTGGCTACCAGCAGCGCTTCGAGCTTGGTCTCACTTTCAAGACTGTCAAGGGTGCGGGTCACATGGTCCCTGCTGTACGTCCGTTGCACGGCCTGCATCTCTTTGACTGCTTCCTGTTCGGCGACGACAAGTGCACGGCGATCACTTACCCTACCGACCCGTTCGAGCGTGAGGCGGCTGGAGGTGTGCTCGAGCCCGCCAGCAAGAAGCCTGACGAAGAGGAGCACCGTGATGCTGCCTTGGCACAGCAGACCAGCGCCACCGTATCGCAGGCAAGCGCCTCTACTGAAGCTGCGTCGGGCGTAACCGTGTCGCTCTTCGTTGGCTGCGCCTTCCTCATGCTGGTGGCCACGGTGTACGCGCACCGTCGCCGTCGTCGGGACGGGCAGCATCGCCAGCAGTACCAGCCCATCTAGATGCCCCAACGAAGGCTGTACGAACAGTGAGGCCAACCATTGTAATACACCAGTCATTGCTGCCTCCTTTAACGATGTGTTAGTTGCATCGGATACCACCGGTCTACTTCTTCCTAGCGTCCTCCAGAATGCTTGTAAATGATGTTGAAGCGGTCACGTAGTTGGTGATTCAGTCCGTCAGTCAACGAGGTCTTCATTTTTCAAAATACGCGGAGAAAACGAGACGCCACCAAGCTGCTGAGTAATCGTAGCAGTCAGGACGCTCGTCTACAAGTGCCAAACAACTGGAACGCCTCGCAGGCTGGCAAACTCGCGATTTTTACGGGCGCCAACTCGAGTAGCGGCTACGAAACGGCACTCGAACTCGTGCGCAATGGAGACCACGTAGTGCTGGCTTGCCGGAACGAGGCGAAGGGGAGCAACACCGAAGCTACGATCCGAGAGGTTCTTGCATCGACTTCCGAAGCTGGGAGCGTCAAGTTCATGATGCTGGACGTGAGCGACCTCGGAAGCGTACACAAGCTCGCTGTCGATTTCAAGACTTTACACGGTCGACTCGACCTGCTCATCAACAACGCCGACATCATGGATGGCACGTACACCAAGACTGTACGAGCGTCAATTCGCGACGAACCACCTCAGCCACTTCGCTCTGACAGCTCAGCTTGTCAATGGGGAACTGCCTCTGGCGCGCATGGTCGAACCTCGAGGGACACGACTGCGGGCCGTTCTTCTCTTCGACGTACCCTGCGGGGTTGTCCACGAACACGCCCTCCCAGCTGTTGGCGCGAAGTCCCGCACGACTCCCCGACAGCTCCACGCGCACTCTCTGTGCAGCACCAATGCCTCCGTCCTTGCCGAGCGTAGGTTTGTCCAGCGGCGCCTTGGGAGTCCCAAGTTGGGAGGCTGCACAGCACCTTCCTGCTTGGTCCCCAGCTCTGCACTGGCCGCAGGACTCCGCGTTGGTTCAGCCGTGGGCGCCCTCAGCAGCGACGCAACCGGCGCCGAGTCTTGCTGCCGGCGCTTCTTCCCTGGTCGCGACGGACGAGGCCCAGCCCAGTCTCATACTTGTCACCTGCTCCAGCTCGCTGTGCGCGGGTCCGTAGCCACTCACAGACTCGATCTGGATGCTGATACAGCTCACGTTGCTGCCGATGGACGACGGCGACGGGCGCTTGCGATGCTTGCCATACAGCGGCGACTGCAACAAAGAAGGAGAAAATGTCCATACATTAGCGTCTTGAGCGTCCGTTAAGCGCACAAAACCACGACTGGAACATACATTGTGTCGGCCATCCACTCGTCCCGGTCGCCAGTTGCGTCTGCTACTCGTGGTGGCGCAGGAAAGCCGAAGGACTGCTGCGCCGTCGGCGGCGGCCCCTTCCTCTCGGACGTCAAATGGATAATGGATCAGCCTCTGAGACGCATCGGATACATTGTGTGTGTACCGAAACGTAGGTACAATACGTGCGGCCACTCTGCTCAAAAGCTACAATAGCGACTCCAAGCACCAGTCCACCACGCACACGTGTCCTTCGAGGCGTTCGTGGGATCCTCGACGGCCGGCGCGCGTGTACGGGAGGCCATGCAGTTCGAGGTGTTGTTCCAGCCGGTCACGGCGTCGGAGGAGCCCGCGCCTTCCGCGCACCAGCGGCACTCGCTGCACCGCATGCTGCAGATCGAGGCGCGCGACGAGGGACGTGGCCAAGTTCAACTTCTGCATGCCGGACTACGTCTCCCGAGGCGGCTATCTGGTCAACGCCATCGACATGGGCAAGACGGCCACGATGCTGGCGCTCATCGCCGGAGAGGCCAGGGACTACGCGGCCAGCGCCAACCTGCTCGTGGCGCCGCCGTTGCATCTGCTGGCGCAGAGGAAGCTCGAGGTGGACAAATTGGTCAAGGAGGGAGAGATGGACGTGGTACTGGGCCTGTGCCAGTACCTGGAGATGGTGGAGAACCCGGCGGCAAGAGCCGACATCTCCAACCGACCGCTCGTGCTCGTAGGCGAGGAAGAAGCCGTCCAGTCTAGGAACCACGCGTACAGCTACGGGAAGCTG
>AWVV02000742.1:0-15756 GCA_000500205.2 Phytophthora lateralis | reverse complement strand
GACGGTGCTGCAGCGCAGTCTGCCAGTAAGAGCAAGCTGCAGACTCAGCGTGCCGGCAATCCGATCTTCGATGTGATCGTGGAGCTGGACCATGTCGTTCGCGGTCGCTGCCGAATCATTTGGGATGTGGCGAAGGCTGTGGACAGCGTGTTTGAAGGTAATAACTACTCGTTCGAGACGCGTGAGTGGGGTGCAAGCACGCTCGGTGTTCAGGTTCTCGACCGCACTTCTGACGATCACTCTAAGCTCTTATCACGTGTGGTATACATAAGACCGTTGTAAATCGATATAGCTACATAATTTTTCGCGGCTTGAAAAACTCGAGACAAGTCCTGGAAGTACCGACTAAAAGGACGGACTCGCCTCCTCGCACCCAACGCCGCCCCTGTCACTCCCAATCCCGCCCCACAGGTTCTTAACGTACACATGAACCGCAGCGTGCGCCCTGAGAACGTGGAGTTCACCGTGAAGGTGCTGAACTTCCAATCGAAATGAACGTAAAAATCTCGTTTGTCTTAACGTATTTTTTCCTGAATTACATATAGGCCGCGGAGGACCTGGTTTTGACCGGTAAAGAGCGCTCGATCGTGCGCGTGGCCGCCAACAACATGTACTCGTGCCTGATGCAGAAGACGCAGCGCTTCTCGTCCCTCTTCCGCCACTACAGCAAGCACCACGGACTGCCGAGGGAGAGCCTCGACTTCTTCTTCACGAACCGATTGGACCCCGAGGATTCACCCGAGTCGGTGCATTTGCAAAAGGTTCTATTGTTATTTTCTTAGTATCTTCTTGTTGTGACCGGCTAATTGCTATTTGGTGTACTTGTATTAGAATGATATTATTCTGGTGGGGCGTCGAGTGGCGCCGACGACGTTGATGCTGCCGAGTCACAGTGACGAGGCGTACTTTGCCACGATGAGAGAACTGTTCTTGGTGAGGAGACAGAATTTCGACGTATTTTGTGAAGTTTTAGGAGTTGTTGACACTGACTTTTTTATTTTTTGTTGCTGGTAGAACGGCACTGGGAGTGACATTACGCTGGAGGTTGGGCCAGACAGAGAGATCCTTCGTGCCCATCGATTGATCCTTATGACGAGATGTGAGATCTTCGAGGCCATGTTCCGCCCGGGAGCGATGCGAGAGAGTGAAGACGGAGTCGTTCGGATTGAAGACCATTCGCCGGAGATGGTGTCTAAGATGCTCGAGTTCATCTACACGAACCGCGTCTTGGATATGGTCAAGCTCAACTCCAACGTACGTGCAGTTACCTAGTTTGGTGCTTCACTGGCCTGAGGTTGCTGACTTTTTGTCGGTTGGTGCTGTGCAGCAACTCATTGATCTGTTGACGCTGTCGGAGCAGTACCTGTTGCTGCCACTGAAGCATCTCTGCGAGGTCGCAGCACAGGATGTGCTGTCTGTTGGAAACGTGGGGCGATTCCTTTGCGCCGCCGAGAAGTTCAACGCTGCGTATCTGAAAGAGTACTGTCTCGCTTTTTTCTTGGATCACACGAACGAGATTATTGACGATGAGAACTTCCGAGAAGAGATTGAAAGCTGCCCGTCCATGGCACTGACCATCGTGCGCGCATCAACCCGCAGCGCCGGGTCTTCCATGGAGCCCGTGGCGAAGCGAAGAAGACTCAATATGCCATTCGACGACCCAGATTTCTGAGCCTTGAGAACCCGAGTTCCGAGCAGCGCCGCCTCCCTCGATGCAGCTTTATTTACCACGACTATTACACCCACGTCCGTTTTCCATCTACGTGCATTGCTTTCAGTTTGCGACCCCCGCAGACGCGATTCTAGGTGAGCACACGAACGAACAAGTTGGCTCGTGCCTTCTAGCAGACCCGCCCCCCAGAGCTCCGAGTAGCCTAACCTGTAACCATTGACACCAGAAGTAGTACTACCTCTTTGTAGCATTCGAATGTATCTCTTCAGGAGGAATCGTGACTCTCGAATGCAAAGCTTCCGAACTCCTCATTCCACTCCCTGTAGAACGCGAGGTCCTTCGTCGCTACACTGGAGCGAACCTGGACAAACAGTGAGAAATAGAGTTAGCACAAGCTGGTTGCTTTCATACATGTAGCACTCCTCGATACAACGCACCCCTCGCAAAGCTTCTTTAAAGTCGTCCAAATTAATAGGACGAACGGAGTCAGCGTCCATCGTGCGAATATCCGAGCACGTCCGGATCGGACCCATCGCAGCCTCTGTACAAAGTGCTCTCACATCCGCACCGGAGTACCCTGTTGTCGCAGTAAAAGAATAATGACTTTTTCAATCAGCTCACAGCCGACAACGATGCAAGCCATGGACCTCTAGACGAACCTTTCGTAGACTCCGCAATGAAGGCCTTGTTTTCATCAGTCAGCTCGTTCTTGTTGTCCTTAAGCAGCCGGTTAATCAGGTCCAGTCTGGCTTCGAGTGATGGAAGCGGGATGTATAACCGCTTGACGAATCGCCGACGTGCGGCTTCGTCGAGCTCTTGCGGTCTGTTTGTCGCGCCTGCCAGTCAAGTACCAGAAGCATTAGCCCATTACGACTAAAGGACGTACGCAAGAAAATGTACCAACGACGAGGATAATGTCCTTCGCTTTCGTGCCAGCGCCATCAAGTTGGACAAGGAACTCCGTCTTCATCCGCCGACTTGCTTCATTCTCTTCAGAGCTGCAGCCACACAAATCCTCAGAAGACAAAATTCCAACACGGGAAAACGGCTACTGACCTTCGCTGGGTCAACAGTGAGTCGATCTCATCGATAAAAATCACGGAGGGCTGCGAGAAAAGCAGTTAGTAAAGCCTCCATCATTTGGAAGCACCTTATTCAGTGCAATACCTGCTTCACTGCAGCAACAGCAAATAATGTCCGAACGAGCTTTTCTCCTTGTCCAATCTGCACGAAACCAGAGCTAGTTAAGTTTCCCTGGAACACTCGACAATGAACATGCATTCGTTTCTACCCATTTGCTTGTTAGTGAGCTTGCCGAGATATTGAAAAATGTCGCCCCGGACTGACTTGCGATAGCTTTGCCGATCAATGTTTTGCCCGTGCCAGGAGGGCCAAATAACAGCAAACCTACGTATGAAACATCAAAGCGCCATGTAAGACATTAAGTTCAGCAGTGTATGGCTCATACACACACAGAACGCACCTTTCGGGAGAGAACGAAGCCCTGTGAAAATGTCTGGTCGTGCCATCGGCCAAATGACCAGCTCATTCACGCACTTTTTCGCAAATTGCAGGCCAGCTAGAAAACACAAGCTATCAGTGATCACGCTTGTTGATCTACAGTAGAGCATGCGTATAGTTCTCAAGAACATCTAGCGTACCGATATCGTCGAATGTAATGGGATCTCCATTGTCGACGATTTCCATCTCAATCTTCTCGATTAGTTCTGGATCGCAGCTCTTGAGTCGTGGGTCGATATTCTCGTCATCATCAGGTGGTGCCGATTGCCTATTACTGATGGAAGTAAAGGCAAATGTCACGCAGTCAGCTTCAACTCCACACACAGTAAATCTGCTTGGAGATCAATGGGTAGATGTGTCCTTACCTTTTACTCCCGCTACCATCGTTCATCGGCGACACAAACTTCTTGCTCACTGCAGATGGCCCCGAAATATAGTCATCATTGTCTCCACCGAGAAGTAGATCTTGATTAACGGGGTGATAGGTCCCGCGTGGGGGGCCGCGAGGATTCCGCCGCCGTCCATTCCGGTCGTTTGGCTGGTCATCGTCGAGGTTCCTGGCTCTTCCTGTCATGCGGTCATGCTTTTGGTGCGAAACACCCGAGCAAGTACAAACCATTAGCACAACACTCGCTCCATCAAACAGAGACAAACATGATCACCTGCAGTCGCTCAGTAGCAGTCTGGAACGGGGTTCGTTGTCGCGCCGGACTTGGACGAGTGTCAGTACCGAACAACTCCGGATCCTCATGGGGCAATCGCGACCTCTTACTAAGTAGGTCACTCAGTGCAGGCTGGTGCTGTGGTGTCGGTGGTTCTTTCGGCATGGACAACCCAGCAGCCTGAGGTGGTCCGCTCCACACGTCGTCGTTGAAGTTAAAGTCACTCTCTACCATTGTTGGTATTGTAGGCACCAGTGACGGAACAGCCACCGGTTGCACCTCTACAGAAGCAAGAGCAGGTGGAACTGGATTGGCGATTGCTGGATGCTGCTTCATGCCAGCCCCACTGTTGACCCCTGCTGCCGGTTTCTTGTGCTCTTCCATCATCTGCCACAGCACATTAATCACAGCCCCACAACCACTAAAGGTAAAGGTTCCGTACCCCTTCAAAGAGCTTGGGATAGCGGCGCTGCACATCCTCGAGCGTCGCTGCGTCGCTCTGTTTGAGTCTCCACTTGTCTCGAAGCTCTCTCCGTCTCTTCGACACCTGAATGCCCTTATACGCCCCACGCAGCAACGCTGCACATTGTAGCAAAAGATCAGTACTCGATTAAACACCCAACAACCAGATGAACCCACTGAATTCCGTCGCGTGCAGACGTTGCAGCACCTCGGCGCTCTGGTGGTCGACGCGCACGGAGCTCAGCGCCCTCAGCATCTCCTTGTGGGTCTCCGCATTGTCCGGATCTCCGTGACAGTGCAGCAGCTCGTACGTCACGCGACCAGCCTCGTCCGCCATGTTTCAAGGATTCTCGGTCCGGATTGGTTAAAACTCGTCAACATTGCATCCAATCCCAGGAATCCACGACCGATCCTTTGGCATCATGTCGATGAAGGGCACGACGCTCAAGACGTGGCGGCTGGGCGATAAGCTCGGCTCGGGGGCATGCAGCGACGTGTACGCCGGTAAGTAGAAGATTTATTTTCTCTCTTGAAAACGCTGCAAATTCCGCGTTCTAACCCCTCTTGTTTGTTGTTTTATCGCCCAGTGGAGTCAGTGAGCCCCCTCGGGAGCGACGCCGGCCGCCAGTTCGTCATGAAGCTCTCGCCACTCCCGCAGTTGCCCGCCGCCAAGATCAAGAACAAGAAGAGGAAGAAGACGCCGGCGGAGCGTAACGCCGACGCGCTGTACGCTGAGCATTTACTGTACAAGAACCACCTGAGGGACCAGCCAGGCATCCCCTACGTGCCCTTGGGCGCCTACGGAGAGGACCAGGTGCAGTTATAACTCACTAAGAGAAGGGGTTACATTTGGCTGATGGCTGTGGACTACAGGGATTCCGCTTCTTGGTGATCGAGCGGCTTGGACGCACGTTGGAGACGGTGCTGCAGGAGCAGGGGCCGATCCGGTCCACCACGGCGGCTCGGTTGGGTCAGGAAATTGTGCGATTGTGTTGGTGTTGAGTGTGTTGATAGTTAAAATCTTACTGGGGGTTACGGGACTGCTAGCTGGAGACGCTGCAGCAGATGCATGTCAAGAACATCCTCTATGTGGATGTCAAGCCTGAGAACTTCATGCTGGACACTGGAAAGGAGAACAAAGTCTACTGCGTGGACTTTGGCATCTCGGATCGCTATGTTACGGCGACAGGCAAGCACAAGGACTATAAAGAGGGGACGGTGGTGGGGACACCTACTTTCCTGAGCATGAACTGCCACAACGGCGCAAGTACGTTTGCTCGTTTGGGTTTGTGGTGGTCGTCAACTTCTAACTGTCGCCTGTCTGCAGCTTCTAGTCGCCGAGATGACATCGAGTCACTGCTGTACGTGCTCATCTACTTAATGCGCGGCGACCTCCCGTGGCAGCAAGCCTCGAGCGATGCCGAAGGTGCCAAGATTAAGAAGGCAACCTCAATGGACCAGCTGTGTGCTTCGCTGCCTCGAGAATGGAGCGCCATGCTGAAGAACATTCGCGATTGCGGCTTTGAGGATAGGCCAGACTACGACTTCTTTGTGCAGCAGCTCTCCAAGCTGGGTGGCGAGAAGGGTCGCACTACGCCGTTCGACTGGGGCTCACGCAAGACAAGCAAAGCGGTGCTGCATTTCGCTGCCTAGCACCCTTATACGCATTACTTGTTTCACTGACACTGATTCGTCCGTTGCTATGACAGACTGCCAAGGCTGTAGCCTCACTTGACTCTACTACTGACAGTCCCGTCCGCAAGCGCGTCAAAAGTGTGGATGAAGGAGTCAAAGCGCCTCCCGTCCCAGCCAAGCCAAAGAAGGTCGCTCCTACTGAGAAGAAGAAGGCAACTCCTCGCCACAGCAAGACAGCGCCCAAGAAAGCTACGGTCCACGACACCAAACCGAAGCCAAAAAAAGAGCACGAGGTCGAAAACGACTCCACCGAAGAGGATGAGGTCGTGGACGACGTGCAGGCCCAAGACCGCCAAGTGTTCAGGGCCATCGCAGGCCACGCAGCAGCCACCGCCGCCGTGAAGCGCTACAACCTGCGCTCTGCTCATCGAGAATAGGTCACCAGGTCGTCCCCAGAGGAGAAGTTCATATAATAGCTACATCAGCATTAATCATTTCTAAATCCACACGTAAATAGTCTGATTTGTCATTTCTTGAGACACGTTATATCGTGTTCGAGAGTCTACGGAGCCTGACCACGATTATATGCTTGCTCAATCGAAGTGCAGCATTGGTAAACTCCGCAAAGATCTTAGACTTCAGACGCGAGTATATGCTCAGATACTGTGTACATCGACCAGTATTTTAGTATTAGGAACGCCAACCCAAACGTTGAAGTGAACAGCTTATGTTACGTACACCAATAAACTTCACAGTAGCATAGGATATGCGATCGTATAGTGGGTCCATTTTGTGGGCGCCAAAAGGCAAAAAGCTCCAATGGCGACGGGGGGCGACGTGGCCGCGTTGGCCGCCTCCAGCGTCAACCAGGGTGCGTGTGCGCGTGCTTCCCTCTGTCCTGTGTGTTTTTCCCTCTATGGCGCGTGGATCGAGGCCCCTCTCGCCACCGTGCGTGGCGTGGTTCGCCCAGGATGCCAACAGCTTTTACTCGGGGTTGTACTGACGTTTTTACGCTGAAACACCGTGTTTTCACAGAGCAACTGTTGCATGAGCTGGAAAGCAAGTACCTGAGCCTCAAGAGCGACTTCTCTATCGCCGAGAGCGAGCGTCAGACGCTCGCAACAGACAAGAAGGCAGCCTGTACGTTTGCAGTATCCCCTAAATGCTGCAATTGGTGGCTAACCCGAACCACTCTTAAACTGTATGATGCTCAGTGGAGGAGGCTGACCGCGTGACCAAGCTCGCGACCGAGCGGGAGGAAGAAACCCGAGTGCTCAAGCAGCAGCTGCTGCAACTTACAACGGAGAATGATGCGCTGAGCTTCAAGGTGCAGACGGCCACGTCACTTGCTGAACGCCGCCTCTCAGAGGTGGAGGAGCTGCAAACTACAGTTAGAGAGCATAACCGCCTGCTGGTGGATGCCCAGCGCCAGGAGATGCAGGCGCTGGAGCGCGCAGTCAAGCAGGAGGCGCAGGTGGCGCCGCTGACCCACGCGCTCACGAGGGCTAAGAAGGAGACGGAGGCGGCCCAGCAGCACTCGCAGTGGCTCGAGACGCAGGTCAGTGACAAGATCAAGACGGTGCAAGAGCTGCGTCTGGACCTGGCCAAACACACGCACGACCTGGAGGAGCTCAAGATCTGCAGCGCGGAGGAGCTCACGTCGGCCAAGCGCCAGCTCGAGAGCGCGCGCCTGGCGAACAAGAAGATGGAGAGCGCACTGATTAAGAGCAAAGAGGCGCTCAAGGAGCTGCACGCGTCAAAGGTGCACGACGAGGAGGCTCTGCAAAACGAGCTGAATGCGCAGCGCCGATTGGCGACGCTGTACCAGGAGTCGGCGGCGGACGCCTCTACTCGTGTGACGGAACTTCAGACTTTGTGTGACTCGCTGCGCAAGTCCCTTACGGACTCGGAACAGGCACTGGCCCGCGAAACGGAGCGCACGAAAGAACAGGTGGAGCATTTGTTCCGTGAGCAGGCGGAAACTTCCGAGGCACGTATCCAGGCACTTCAGGATGACCTGCAGAACGCTGAGCAGAAGATTGAGGAGCTCGAGAAGAAAAAGATCTTCTCGTTGCAGACGGCCAGTGCCGTGGCCGAGCTGTCCTCAGCTGCAGGCGAGGCGCACTTGGCAGCGCATGGTCTGACCCCCAAGCAGATGTACGACCACATCGTCGAGCTTGAAGAAACCCTGCAAGCAGAGCGCAACGAAAAGGATAAACTGCAGATGTACATGGACCGCATTGTCAAGGAGGTGCAGGAGAAGGCGCCTGTTCTTATGGGCTTGCGGTTGGATCACGAGCGCACCGTGGCGAGCCACACGCAACTGAGCGAGCGTTTCGATCACTGCATGCAGGAGTTGGCGAAGAGTAAGAGCAATGAGCAGCACGCCTGGAAGGAGAAGACTGTGTTCGAAAAGAAGTGCGAGTCGCTTGCTCAGAGCGTGGATGACTTGTCACACCAAGTGCAGCACTTGCTGTTCCGTTCCCAGGATCAGCATCAACAGGCGACCCACTTTGCATCAAGCGACATTGGATCCGAGAACTTGGTGGTATTCAAAGACGTGGAAGAGCTGCAGGTGCGTAACCAACAACTGCTGACTGTGATCCGCGAGCTCACGGAGATGAACAAACCGACTGGCGACAAGATGAGCAGCGGCATCAGTGATGCTGGTTCGACAGATTCGTCAGCTCATTTGATTATCACTGGTGACTCGGATGATGAGTTAGACCAGATTGGTGCCTCCAATGCGATTAAGAAACGCCTGTCAATGGCTCGCAAGGAGATCCAGGAGCTGCGCTCTGAGCGAGAGCAGGAGCGCGAGATGATCACAGCCATTGTAAAACAGCGAGACATGTACCGCGTGTTGCTAGCCCAGTCTGACACTAAATTCCTGGAAGGTGGCGCTACAGTTAGCAGCACTGGAGCTCCAGAGAGTTCTGCATCGATGGAGAGGCCACGCAACCGCCGCAGTTCGCTTGACATCATTGAGAGCAGGAAGCTTCGTGAGGTGCAGCTGGAGTTCGAGGACTACAAGAAGGAGAAACAGGCCAACTTGAAGATGCTGCAGGAATCTTTGGACCAAGAGCGAGCTAAAAGTTCGGAGTCTAGATTAGCGCAGATGCAAGCGCAGGTGGAAGCTACGTGCAATAAGGAGCGCTACGAAGCGTCGGAGGAGCGATGCGCCAACGCCGAGAACGAGCTGGTGCGTCTGCGTTCCAAGGCGGACCAACTCAGCTCGCTTATTCTGCAGCACCAGCAAATGCTTGCGAATACTGAGGCAAAGCTAGAGACGGCATCTTCTCGGGTCCAGAGTCTCAGTGTCGAAAAGGACTCGGCTGTTCGCGAGGCAGATTTCCTGCGCAAGAATGAGGAGAAGATACAGCAGGAGCTGACGACTCTGCGGCTTGACAACACAAACCTGCTGAAGCTTATGGAGTCGACGCGTCGCATGGAAAGTGGCCGCGAGGAGCGCGACCGGCGTGAGGTGGAGACGCTGACAAAGAAGGTAGTAACCCTCGAGATGAAGCTGCAAGGTTCGTACGAGAAGTTCGACGCAAAGGAGGCGACTTCGGGGGCGCAAGCATTGGCTGTAGAAAGAGAGAAGCAGACAGCATTGGCAGATCTGGCAAAACTCAAGGAAGCGCAAGGACAACTGAAGGAGCAGCTGGCACGCCTTGAAGAGCAAAAGGCAGCGTTGGAGAGCAAGTCGGCTTTACTGGAGAAGGAGACCACGCATATGCGTGAGCAGCTCCGAAAGGGGGCAAGTGCGGCATCTGCCGAGCGAGTTGCAGCATTGGAGGTTCAACTCCGTGACGCTCAGCGCGAAGTGCAGGCATCGCTAGTTTCGAGAAAGACATTGACCGAAAGTGTGACGAAGTACAAGGCTCTGGCCGAAGCGAGCGAGAAGAGTCTGGCCGAGTTGTCAAACGCCAGTGAAAAGTGGAAACAAAATGAAGCGGAGAAGGTGGAAACGCTCGAAAAGACTCGTGTTCGCTTGAGCGACGAGCTAACGAAGGCTCGTGCTGAGCTGAAGGAGCACATCACTGAGAACAGTACTTTGCGGGAAGAGATTGACCGAGCAGAGCAGGCGCACAAGCGGTCCATTCTCGAAGCTACAGAGAAACAGAAGATGCTCCAGCTTCAAGCCGACAGCGCGGTGCAGCAGATGAACAGTGTGCGCGAGGAGATGGCGAAGATGAAGCGTGAACTGGAGATCACTCAGGAGAACTACGAGCGCGAGTTGCAGCTTCACGCAACAGAGGTTGCCAAGTCGTCTACGTCTCGCCGGGAGATAGAGGAAGTCCGCAAGACTGTTCGTGAGCGCGAATCGGAAATTCAAATATTGAACACGAAGGCACAATCTGTCGAGAACGAAGCGCAACATCAGTTGGAAACGCTGCAGAAGCGCCTCGAAGAAGCTGTGGAGGCCAAGAATTCACTCGCTGAGCAGAACAAGTTGCTGCACTCCCAGCTTGAACGCGCGGCAACCCAAGTGCGCCGTGCCCACGAGCAAGATATGCTGAAGGTGGTGAGCACCCAGTCGTCTGGTTCGAACCAGGAAGCGGGCGAAGGGGCTGCCGCATCCAAAACGCATGAGAAGGAGATCGACGACCTCCGAAGCGTGGTCGCGTACCTGCGACGGGAGAGCGAAATTGCCGAATCGAAGCTGGAATTATCGCAGCAGGAAGTGCAGCGTGGCCGCGCCCAGAACTTCAGCTTGGAGTCTGCGATTGAGCGTCTCCGTGGTGAGATGAAGGCTATGTCCGAATCGGCAACTGCATCTGGTCTACAAACTACCATGAACTCGGCTGACGAAGCGAAACGGGTCGCTCAGTTGGAGCAGCTGAGTCTGCTGCGCGAGAGCAATGCAACGCTGCGCGACGAGAACCAGAAGAGCTTGGCGAAACTTAAGGAAGAAGAGGCGAAGGTGCGCAACCTCGAGGCCAAGCTGGTCCCCCTACAACATGCGGAGGCATCCCTAAAGACACAGATGGCGTCCTTGAAGCAGGAAGTAGAAACGCTCAACGAAGCCAACAAGCGCTGGAAGCAGCGTGTTGATCAGCTGGTTGAGAAGTACCAACAGGTCGACCCGGCCGAGCACGACAAGGTCATTGCTGAGAAAGAGGCACTAACGAAGGAGCTTACAGGGCTGAAGACAGAGCAAAGCGCCTTGAAGACGGAGCTCGAGACTCTGCGCTCAAGCGGAGGCAAGGAGCTGGAAGAGGAGAAGAAGAAGGTCGAAAACTGGGGCAAACAGTACGAGCGCATCAAGGGCTTCGCGAAGAACTGGAAGAACAAGGCTGAGTCTCTTACTAAGCAGCTTGCTGAAAAGAGCAAGGAAGCGGAAGATCGTGCCAGTACAATTACCACGCTGGAGACAAAGCTCAGCTCGGTTGAAGCGCAAATCAATGCTGTGACGGCTGAAAAGACCACGCTGGAAACAAAGCTGGCTGCTGCCGAATCCACCAAGCAGGACAACGCTGCAGCAGCTAGTGGCGCAACGGCGTCATGGGACAAGGAACGTCAGACCTTGAAGGCCCAGTTGGAGCTGGAAACGAAGAAGAGTACGCAGTTGAAGGATTTTAACGCGCGGCTGATGTCGGGTCTGAAGAGCCTGAAGAAGGAGAATAGTGATCTGAAGGACCACGTGGCGACTGCGACTGCGCCTCAAGCCACAGCGGCACAAGGGAAGACGCCTGTGCTGTCCCCGCCTGCGTCTCCTCCGCAGGCATCCCCTGCCATGACAGCCACTCCACCGACCAAGCCCGCCGCGGCCCCAGCACCGCTGTTTTCGTCACCGAAGCCGGTTGTTAATACCGAGGCGGTGATTCAGCAGCCGAGCGCTGTCGTATCTGAAGTGAAGCCTGTCCCGATGAAGCCGGTCTCTGCTTCTTTCACTGCTGCCCCAGTCGCTCCTGCTGCACCCCCGCTTCCTCTGATCTCTTCGACCGGCACGGTAGCGTCGACGGTGACAACGACGACAGCTACAACTGATTCCATCTCATCAACGACTAACGCTGCGCCGTCAACAATCGTGTCTGTATCGAAGCCTGCGGTGCCGGCCCCTGCCCAAGCGTCTCCTGCGGCTGTGCCCGCACCTGCACTTGCACCACCTGCACCTTTGGTCGCTGCACAGCAGAAGGAGGCGGTGGATGGTGCCGCTGGTGGTGAGTCTGCCGGAATGACGGCCGAGGAGAAGCTGCGTCTGTTTGCGCTGCGGTCTATCAAGAAGCAGGTGGGAGGTGCAGCGCGCTTCACTCCGACAAAGGCCCCCGCCCCTCCTCCTGCTGCTCCTGCTGAAGCGAAGCCAGCTGCAGCAAGTGAGACTGAGGTGAAGACCTCGGAGAGCAGTGGACAGTTCAAGCTTGGTGCCGGCACAGGAGGCTTCGGCGCGTTTGGATCCGGCGGACCGAGTGGTCTTGTGTTCGGCAAGCCGGGTATCTCGCTTCCTGTGCCATCACCGCCGTCTCCGGGCGCTTCCCACCCGCCTCATTTGTCGCTTGCAGGCGAGAGTGCTCCTCCTGAATCTCTACGCCGCAGTCAGCGTCTCGCGCGCTTTGCGGCTGCCGGAGACGCGGCTCCTTCTGTCGTGGCGACCCCCACTACAACAGCAGCAAGTGCTCTGACAAAGCGGCCGCTGAGTGGCGCTGTGGAAAGCGGCTCCTCCATTCAGAAGGTTGCAAAGACCAGTGAAGACCAGACGACGACGAAGACGACGACGACGACGTCTACCACGACCACCTTGCCCCCAGCACCAGTGTCGGAGAGCAAGCAGGAGGAAGACACCCCTCCCACACAAGCGGACGCATCGGGATCGCAGCCGACACCACCCACGCAGTAGGACTCGTCCTTGTAAGGAACCCCATGCTGTTAAATGCTGTTAACATGAATATGACACGCGAGCGTTTGTTTACCGGTAGGTCCAAGTTGAAGCCCAACGTGATGCTTCCACTCGTCACTAACACGTTCCAGGTCTCTTGGCTCAGTAGTAAATTCGACGCATTGTCGAGGCGGTTGGTGGTCGCATTGGATGGAGTGGATATGGACGGAGGTGTCCGTCGTGGCACAGACGTTTTCAAGGTGAAGCAGGTTTTCTGATCATTTGAGAGCACATGAGGACGCTGACTTGGTTGTTTGGCGTGTTGATGCTTGCATTAGGCTCTTGCGCTTGCCGTCTTCGTGGGTTATCTGTGACACGTGCTTTTCAGTGATACTATCAACGGAGCACGAGTCACTAGCGTCCTTCGTATCCTCAACGACGAGCTGAAGCACGCCATGTTCATCTCCGACACTGCCTCACTGACTCATATCGGTACTACTTGGATAACCAACCTAAACGCTCACAAGATCGACATCTTCCTTGTCGTTCGCCGTGGACTTCCGTACGTGGACAAGCAACGGAAGCGAGCGGACTGGTAACAGTGTGTTGTTATCGCTGCGCTTCCCAGACCTCCCGGCTTCCGTATAGGTCTCATCGATCTGCGTCTGTCTACATGTGTCCAAGCATCTGCCTCGGCAAACAATGAGAGATCAAACATGTTGCTATTACGCCGTGAACTACATTCACTTCGGTAGAACAGCTCAGGGTGAATTTCAAGCCCACAGAACAGAGTTGAGCCAGCGAGGCAGTTCATACAAAGTCTTTTTACAGCGATGAAGGGAGCGGGGGGACGCCACGACGAACGTAAGCAGGGCTGCGAATCACAACGAGAAGGTCAAGGACGGGTTAGTACGATAAAGCCGCTCCCAACAGATAAGATAACCATCCACGTACCCAATGTCGGCAAGCTTAGCTGTGCCGGAGAACAACATGGCATGCTTCAGTTCCTCGTTCAGGATGCGAAGGACACTCGCCACCCCAGCCTCGCCCTGTTCAAAAGCAATTGTTAGAAGGCAATTCATGGGTTCAAACAGAACAGTCTTTGACGTACGCTGTGAGCCAGACCATAGAGAACGGGTCGGCCGAGGAACACAGCACGCGCACCGAGCGCCAGAGCCTTGAACACGTCCGTGCCGCGACGAACGCCTCCATCGAGATACACCTCTGCACGCCCATCCACCGCCTTGACGATAGCAGGGAGCGCGTCAATGGTAGCCGACACGCCGTCCAGCTGTCGCGCACCGTGGTTGGACACCAGGACGCCCTCGCAGCCCATGTCCACTGCGATCTTGGCGTCCTCAGGGCTGAGCACGCCCTTGACGACCACTGGCAGCTCGGTGATGCTCTTGAGCCACTTGACGTCATTCCAGTTGAGCGTCAGGTCGAAGAGCTCACTCACATAGTGCGCCAGCCCCGAGTCCTTGAGACTGTTGACGCCGTGCTCGTGCTCGCCTCCCACGGCGGCAAAGTTGGCCATCGTGAGGTGGTTGGGCAGACTGAACTTGTTGCGCACGTCCGGCTCGCGGTGGCCCAGCATGGGCGTGTCCACCGTCAGCACAATGGCCTTGTAGCCAGCCTTCTCCGCTCGCTTGACGAGTCCGCGCGTGAGCTCTATCAACAAAAAGCCACATCAGTACTGTACTTCCTCTCCCCACCATCCAGACACTCCCCCACCTCTGTCCTTGAACACGTAGAGCTGATACCAACGCAGAGCGTTAGGATTCGCCTTGGTATTAGCCACTGCCACATCCTCCAGACTCGTAGTGGAGATGGTACTGAGGATGTAGCACGTGTCCGCCTTGGCCGCGGCGCTGGTGCTGGCGAGCTCCCCGTCCGGGTGCGCCATCCGGTGCATGGCCGAGGGTGCCACGCACACGGGGGAGCTCACGCGCTGGCCCAGCAACGTCGTGCTCACGTCCATGTTGGACACGTCCCGCAGCACGCGCGGGTGCAGCACCAGCCGCTGGAAGGCCGCGCGGTTCTCGTGCAGCGTCACCATGTCGTCCGCCCCAGACGCGTAATAATCGAAGGCGTTCTTGGGCAGGTACTCGCGCGCGAACTCCTCGAACTCGAGCAGGTTGAGCGGGGTGCCGTCGCTGCCGGGGACGATCTTCACCATGGCGGACAAGAAGCGGAAGCTGTTTTGCTAGCTGTGCTCGACGGAGGGAGCTCGGAAATGAGAGCGACCTGGAAAAGTTCAACCTTGCGTTGACAACGTTTAACAAAATTGGCTATTGGCACAAACGTGATGGGTACGGGGTGAAATAAAGAAGAAAGGTTTAAAAGGAGGATGACCTCCGTTATGGGAATGGTGCGAATAGCTGCTCGTTGGACCAATCACCGCGCTCGACCAATCTTGTGGATTATGGGCGCGACTAGCTGTGTTGCATTTTAAGGAATAAAGCTACGACGAGTGGATCGACAGCCTCACAGGATATTCTGCATTTTCGAAACCCAGTCTGCTCATACGCGCTAGAGTCGCTTTGCTGGATTCCTGGATTCGGCATAGTGGCCCTGATGGTAATTTGCGTTGTTTCTCTCGGCAACTTAGCTGGCTGAGCATCTCTGTGACGTCAAATTTTGCCATGAAGCCTTCCCAGGTCAACTTCCCGATGGAGGCCACGAAACACTCTTCAGGTTCTTCAAACCAGCCGCGCAATAAAAGCGCTGAATAAAAATGCGGTTTGAATTCGCGCGAGTCGCTTGAACAAAACGACATTGTCGTTTCTTGCAAATTTGGTGTGATTCTGCTGCTGTGCTCTCCTATCTCCGTCAGGTTCTTCATGTTTGCGACCTCGATTTCGTTGATCCGGCATGGTTGGATCAGTGGGTAATCTTGCTTCCTCAATGGTTTCCCTGTCTTATCAATGATGCACGCATTGTTGTCCCAAGGCGCGTACCTCAAGAAGTCCGCGTGATCTGGT
>AWVV02000729.1:0-28747 GCA_000500205.2 Phytophthora lateralis | reverse complement strand
GTGGTACGCTTCTTTATTTATTGTGCTTCAGAATCTGAAATGGACACTGGAGGACAACCTCGTACCGTATGTTGAAGTACAAGTACCGGTAACGACACCACTGATTCGCTAAAAACAAAACAGATGTAATTTCAACCAATCCCGTCACTTCCGTTTGACTGGGTCAGAATGGTGAGCGCCCGAGGTGCCGGTAGTGCCGCCTTGAAGATGCAATTGCGCAGTCGGAAGCGCGACTTTGCTTCATCCGCTGTAATCACCACCAATAGCAGCGATTCAAGTACCAAGCTCCCGAAGAAGCGAGTTGTAAAGTCAGAAACGACGTCACTAGGGGTCCCTTCCGTCGGTCACAAGGTGATTGTGGTTGCTCCAACCAGTTCCAAGTTCCCAGTGCTATCGGCGTTGAAACAACGATCGAGTCAAGCTTCGAACGACGCTAAAATCCTGCTGGAGTATCCAAATTTGGTGCCGGCACGTCTCATCCGTCGGTACAAACGCTTTCTGGCCGATGTTGTGCTGCTGGACGGAGCTCCGACGGACGGAAGTAAGGAAGTGGCTGGAAGTAAGGCGGTTACAGAAGAGGGGGCAGATGGAGAAGCGAAGGCTGATGAGGTGGTGACGGTGTACTGTCCGAACACGGGGCCCATGGTGGGGCTGCTGGATGGACTACCGAATGCCCGCGTGCAGTTGTCGAAGAGCAACAACCCCAAGCGCAAATACGCATACACGCTCGAGATGATTCAGATTCACGTACGTGGAAATGTAGCCATATCTCGAGGCTTATGGTGTGAGTTAACGTTCTGATTGGTTTTTGCTGCAGAATGGAGAGAGGGACGTTTGGGTTGGCGTGCATTCGACGTCTGCGAATCGGATGGTGGAGCAGGCGCTTACGTTGCGATGGTTCTCTGAGCTCGGGGACTATGATTCTGTGCGGCGCGAAGTCAAGTTCGCCAAGAACAGTCGTGTTGACTTTGTACTGACTACAAATGGAGAAGATGGCACTGTCGTGCACGAGAAGTACGTTGAGGTGAAGAGTGTCACACTCGCGTTGGAGAGGGCAGATGAACAGTCTTCACGCTGCGCTGTGTTCCCCGATACGGTGTCTACTCGCGCGCAGAAGCACGTCACTGAGCTCACGGAGCTTCTGTCATCTAAGGCAAAGGAGAGCGAGGGGGAGAAGGAAACTGATTCTTCCAAGCTGAGCGGAGCGATCATTTTCTTGGTGCAGCGCGACGATTGCAACGAGTTTGCTCCATCAATTCTGCACGACAAGAAGTTTGCTGAGCTATGCACTGTAGCAGCCAAGAGTGGAATCCAGTTGCTAGGCTACAGCTGTGCATTGGAGCCTGATGAAAAAATACGTTCTGGAGTTGTACGGCTACTGGGACGAACGCCGCTACAGAAGGCTTAGTGTAGTTTGGTGCTGAAATAATACATGCCAATACGAAACAGTTTCGTTTTGCCATTTCGTCGAAATACCTTTCCAGCAACATAAGCTACGAGCAACCTAATTTTTAAATAGACCGATGCTGCCGAAGGCGACAAGGCGTCGGCGCTGTGTGGTGCTGGCGGACGGCTCTGCCATCGGGTGCTATCAGCGAAATGCGCACGAAACGCATACGATAGTGCTGGAGGCCTCGGGCCATAGTTACTCGTATATCCAGCCCGATGGGACGCGCTCGAGACATTTGACGCCCACTGCACTCTCCAGTCATCGCGCCTTGGTGGTTGACACGCTCGCCCTGCGCAACCGGTTCACGGACAAGCTGCCGTATCTGCATTTGCGACTGATGAACACAAGGGACGTGAGATTACAACGCCACGTCAGAACGCTGCGGGCGAGATGGCCGCCTTCGGGAGGGAAGGTGAAGGTCTCAAGGCTGTACAACAACGAGGACAAGTGCTTCGAAATGCAGTCGATAGAGGGGGCAGCGAAAGTGCGACTGCATGTCAGTGGGAAGCTAGTGGAGCTCTTTTATTTGGTAGAAGTGAAGGTATCGGACGATGATGTGGAGGAGGAGAACAGTCATGCCCATTACACTACGCTGCATCAGACGTTTGCAGTTGACCAGACGCCGGAGAACTTTGCGCTGCCGGTGGAGACGTTAGTAGCGGCGAAGGTGGCGTGGGATCACGACCGAGGAGCGGAATTTGAGTACGGGGAGATGGGTGTGAAGGAATCGAGTTTGGTGAGTTCGCAGTTGCCGAGGAACGGCGCGTTTGCTGCTCGTCCAGCGTTTTCGGTCATTGCTACGAGGAACGATGGGATCCAGACGCCTGGCGGGCAGGAAAGTAGTCTTTCACTGGCGGAAATATTGCGGGTAGCTACGCTGCCGTCGAAACTGCTGTACCATCGTGTTGTGGCGGAGGTACTGGGAGATGACGCGACGTTGGTTGTGTCTCGCAAGGCAGACAATTCGCTGCCAGAACTTGTGGTACGTAGGGTGTTTGCTTGCGGACAAGGTACTTATTACTTCATGGAATTAACTTGTTATTGCTTTTGTTTTGGTCGGTTAGGTGCAAATGGACAGCGAACACTCGCTGTTGACCGGGAGCGATGGCTTTTTCACGTGGTACGATGAAACTGGGCGACGTCAGCACCGGTTCACGCGCGAGACGGTTCCACCATCATCCACCATTGACACCAAGAGCTCCAGCCACTCGGTTGTTTCGCTTTGCCAACACGTCGACTACGTCCTTCAGGCGTTGAGGTACGCTGCTCAAATGAACAACCAGGACAATCGGCCAGATTCACCGCTGGAGACGGACGAGCTGGAGCTGGTGGAGAAGGTGGAAAACGAGCATGGCAGATTCCGGGCGTTCCGTGACGGCCGTGTACGCGTTGCATTTGCAGACCGCACCATCCTGCAAGTTGAACGCGATGGAGAGTGCTGCTCCTTCTTCTTTCCTGATGGTAACTCGGGCATAACCACGTTGGCCTCAGCGCCACTTCGACACCGCGCTTACATCTACCAGGCTCTCGAATTCGGTGATTGGGCTTTCTCGACCCAAGAGGAGCGGATGGAGCGGTACGTGAAGCGACAGGAGGCACAGGCTGTTGTAGCGAGAGAGCTTCAGCGGATCAGTGTACGCTGCGGCATGAACACTGAGATTGAGATCCTCCAACAGAAATGCAGTGAGGATTCACGTGTGAAAGCTGCGAAGCAGAAGGAGCAAGGTCACGCGATGCAGATCGGCGCCGAAAATGCATCGCTGGTGCTGTCACTAGCTGCAGTACGAGAGCTTCAAGCGGCTACACTGCAGCATATAGCTAGCGTCGACCACGCCCTGAAAGTCGCAGCGTCGGCGGCAGCATACGATACGTGAAGTTACCAGGAAGAAGCGAACAACGACACACTTTGATCAAACGAAACTGTCTATCTCACAAAATGGACCGAGCACCGAAGCAGTCAAGCCATGTGGACCAAAAGAGGCATTTACGGGTGAACTGGTCGAGCTTGCAGAGGCTGCTACGGCACCGCGAGTGTCCACCACGTCCCTACTTCCTCTTCCGCAGCGTCTCGTCACTCTCCTTGGACGCTACCTGTGCCTCAATGTTCTTGACAGCCTCCTGGGCCGCCTCGGCCTGTGCCATGGCCTTGGCACGCGCAGCCTGCACGGCCTTCATCTGAGCCTCGGCCGCCTTGCGCTGTGCTGCCATTTGCTGTTCGGCGATCTGGTTCATAAACTGCACGGCCTGGGGGAAGATCTTGTCGGGCCAACCCTCACCTGGCAGCACAAAATAACACAAAAACGACTCGTCAGACAGACAGCACCAACAGTAGTAGACAGCAGTGCGTACCAGGCTTGAGCTCTTCGGCTTCCCGACGCACGTCGTTGATCTCGTCGTTGATGAGCTCCTCGGCCAGTTTGTAGCTCAGGAAGGAGCCGTCCTTAAGGATGTCGTTCTTCTTGAGGCGCTGAATGCCCGAGCTCTCTGACTGGATCTTGCGGATGAGCGGGATGTCGGCTACGGCGCGGCGGAACAGCAGCTGGAAACACTTATCCTTCTCATCCGGGTGCTGCGCCTTGCCCTGGCGGTACTGCTCCACCTCTTCGGGCAGCGCAAAGTCGAAGCCGTTGATCATGGCCTGCAGCGACTCGTCCACCTCGTCCGTCTTGGTGGGGAGCAGCACGCGCGCCGCCATGAGCAGCAGCACGAGCGTTACGCCCGTCACGGCGAGGGCCACGATCTGCAGGTCCGTTAGCATCATAGTAGCGGTCTCGAAGGCGGCGTCCGCTTGCGATGGAGTTGGCGAGTGAATGACGACGCTCTCTGCCCGCTACGTGTCGGCCGTGGACCGCGCATACACAAGTTTCACACAACATTGAAGCGGTATTTTAACCGGTAAAATAACCTTCGCTTTTGATTCGCTGAAACATGTCTCGTATTTCCATCCAATCAGAGTTGGTGTCAATAGGAAACGTCATTGACGAAATGACCACCGCCGCCAAGAGCAGCGCGCAGCACGCGCTGCTCCGCGCCAGAGAGCTGTGTCTGCTGGGCGATTACGACCGGGGCGTCGTGGAGTTCCGCGCCGTACGAGAAACGCTGGCGACCCAGCTGAGCGGGACACCCGATGCGCGCGAGGTGGCCCAATGGTTCGTCAATACTCTTTGACCTCCGAAATCTGATTCTGGTGTTGCGATTGCAGTTTCTGAAGGACCTACAGCGCGAGTACTGCACCATTCTCGAATACTGCAGCACGCTGCAGGACGTGGCAGTCGCAGCGAACAAAGTGCAGGAGACGCAGAGACGCAGCAAGGCCGCGAAGGAGCGGAGACTGAGGCAGCAGCGAGAGGAGCAGGCCATTGCAGCCGAAGAGGAAACTGCCAAAAGAGTGCGTTGTGGGTATAATTATGACAGGTGCAGAGCTGGAATTGATGTTTTGTTGGTGATGATAGCAGGAAAAGTCGCAGGGAGCACGACGGAAGGAGCAGCCAGCGATGGTGAGTCCGAGAGTTAGGGAGAGAAACATTCCATTGTGGATGCATCGAGGAGAACCGGGGGTTACTACAGTGACGAGGTGGGATTTTTTAGTGAGGGTTTTGTAGCGGTGGTAGTTTATTGATTGATTGTGGATTGGTTCAGAGCACGGCAGTTGCAACAAGCTCGAAAGAATACGACAGGAGCAATAGCGTCGACGACTCGGAGGAAGCGGTTATCTTTAGATAAAGGTGGGCAAGTAGTGCGGAGACTTTTGTTGGATAGGGGAGCTGTGGAGAAGTTATTGACGTTGTTAACTGACCAGAAAACCGGGTGCGAAATGGTGCAAAACGAAGTGGAGCGTCGTCAGCGGTAAAGCCAGAATCAAAACAGCGGAAAACAGGCCAAGACTCACGTGCTTCGAAGCGACGTGAAAGTGTCCAAAGTACAGCGAGCTCAACCAATAGCCAAGGGACCATTGCGGGTAAAGTCAAGTACTCCGAACTGGCGAAAGAAAACGGCTGGGTCGACCAAGAGCTTATTGAAGCTATTGAGAGAGATATTGTGGATCATGGAGAGAAGGTCACATTCGAAAATATTGCTGGGCTCCAGCATACCAAGCAGCTACTACAAGAAACCGTGATGCTCCCACAGATTGCACCACACCTTTTCACGGTTAGTTTTGGTTGTGTTGTTTGATCCGACTGCATCTGTGTGCTGCTCTCACCGTGGTAGTGCGTGTGTGTGCTTTTTTTTTCATGCAGGATGGTCTTTTGAAGCCATGTAACGGAGTGCTGATGTTTGGCCCACCAGGAACAGGGAAAACGCTGCTTGCCAAGGTACTACGAATTATTGGTGACACTTTTTCCGGAACAGTCAACTGAAGTCGTGACCATCTCTGATCGTAGGCTGTCGCTCATGAATGTGGAACGACCTTTTTCAATGTGTCTGCCTCGACGCTTTCGTCAAAGTATCGTGGTGACTCTGAAAAGATGGTCCGGATTCTGTTCGATATGGCGCGTTATTACGAACCATCTATTATTTTCATGGACGAAATTGATGCCATCGCATCAGCCAGAGGCGCTGCTACAGAACATGAAGCGAGTCGCAGGTATGTAAATTGGAAACGATTTCTACATTAGTTGTGCCTCTAATGAAGTCGTATTTGTGCGACCAGAGTTAAAACGGAGCTTCTAGTCCAAATTAATGGCGTGTCATCTGGGGAGCACGATGGCAGCCGCGTGATGCTTCTTGCGGCTACCAATCTTCCTTGGGAGTTAGATGAAGCCATGCGGCGACGACTGACGAAGCGAGTATATATTCCGCTGCCCGAAGCCGAAGCGCGTCGAGCTCTATTTCAACTTAATCTTGGGCGAATTGACGTGGGCTCGGACGTAAACATGGATGACCTTGTAGAGGAAACAGAGGTACCCGTGTGCTGCCTTTGCACGCATGCGAAGATTGTACTTCCGCACGCTGAACAACTTTATCTTGTTCCATCGTGCTATATTGCAGGGCTACAGCGGAGACGACATCACCAACGTCTGCGAAACAGGTAAGCAACATTGTTTCCTACGACCACTTCTCTCAAGATGAAGGTGACTAACTCCTTATCTCCTGATTGCTAGCCAAGCGTATGCCTGTGAAACGCGTATACACTCCAGAGCTTCTTCTCAAAATGCGGCGAGAGATGGAAGCGGGTGAGGACTTCCGTGAGCTCGAGACGGAACGACTAGTTGTAACCAAGGTACGTGCTTACTTCTGCAACTTGCGTTCCCAGGAAGTTCTGACGATTGTTTTTCCCCTGATGCAGGCAGACTTTGCAGAAGCTCTCAGCAACGTGTCCAAGTCTGTGGGGCACGACCAGCTTCGCCGGTTTGAGCAGTGGGAAGCCGCATTCGGGTCGAAATAAGAGAGCCCCTCGTACCTACTTCCACATGCGTTGCACGCTTTTTCTCGGTCACGTTTACCCTATTGGGTAGCGCCACAGTCCACATAGTCACCGCACTTCCTATCGCTTCCAGTTCAGTGGAGAAGTCTCGTGGTTGACGTCGGGTGGGTTAGCGATGATTTCGTCCGGCAGGACACGTAGCCATATGGGGAGTTTTCGTGGTGATCCCAGCGGCGTGGAAATCAAAACGAGACGCAAGCTTATACACGCCGAGCAAAAGGTGCGCGATGATCAATTGTTCGGACGCGTACTGTATTGTCACTACGCCGTGGTTAATGGGGTGGTGAAACAGGAAATGCTCGAAAGGGAGATCTGTTTGTTGGAATCTGGAGTTGCTGTGCTGAAGACTCGGAATCTGCCAGCCCACTTAGTGGTGGAGGAAGACCCGATTGTTCGACCGATACCAGTCGGGCTTGTACGCGAAGCAAAAGCAGCAGCTCCACGTCACGAAGATGCAGTCTGCATTATCCACCTGCGTTGTACGATTCTGGCACTCTCGTCTCAATTTTGGTTAGCGGCTAACGCCATTTCTGTTGACTTCTGCAGATCGACCAGCCTTATTATCCACTTTACAGTCGTATCTGCCTCACCAAAAGTTGGAGCGAACGGCGTGCCACGCTCTTGGCGATGAGGAGGCAAAAGTTGCGCGGAGCGTATGAATTTGTTATGTCGGCTACTCATTCTATCGAGTCGACAGACAGTGTCGACTCATTCAAGACACAATTTTTCGAGAACCGGTTCGAGAATGAGCATGGCGATATGTGCTGTATACGCTTCGAGACGGTGCACTTTCCTGGTGTCGCTTCTCTTCAGCAAGTTTTGGACGGGTCGTTCTTTATGGCCAACATGGAAATCATCATCTCGGAGCAACTTGGGCATGTTATGCTTCGAGATGACTACGACACAATTGAGGAGGAAGCATTCCACACTCGGTTTATATCTACGAACACTCGCGGCATTGCAGTCGAGGGCAACGCCATCTCGTTCCGGCACATGTTTGCTGAAGACGACTTGTGGCGTCTTCGTCTTCGATTGCGTCGATGAGGACGAGCTGCATCCGTATTCAAATAACCACGTCCGGCGGGTGCAATTGTCTTGACGGCTACCAGGAGGCAACCAAGAGGAAGTGTTGACGCCCCAAGAGGAGCGGGGACAAATCTCGGTACCGAGGAGGAGGAATTGATTGTCACGATGCGGCGTGTCTGCCACCTTCTTGAAAATACGTCAGTCGGAGTTCCCACTTTCAGAACTTGCACTGGAAGAGCTACACGACGAGATGATGCAGTGGGCTGACGTGATGCTGAGAAGTATACGGAACATCGTGTACGCGTGAAGGTAGATAGGTCATTGTACTAACGCATTTGAAACCTCGACCAATATTAACGTTAATACTCCGCAACAAGAAAATCAACATCGACCTTCATTCTTCCATTCTGATTTGGAGTACACAAGCATGAAGACGTTCGTAAACGCGAAGATCTGGCAGTGGGCGGGCTCGCGCTCCGCCGCGGGATCCTTCGCCGAGTGGATGACGGTGTCCGACGACGGTCGCATCGAGTCCGTGGGCTGTGGGGAGCCACCCGCCGCCGCGGAGACGCAGGACCTCGAGGGAGCGTTGGTGCTGCCAGGGCTGCACGACTCACACATTCACGTGTCGATGATGGGCGAGAGCGCCGAATGGCTCGATCTGTCGGGCTGCCGGTCGTTCGAGGCGTTCGCGGAGCGGCTCAGCAGCTACGATGCGGCGTATCCGGACAAGGCGTGGGTCGTGGGGGTCGGCTGGGCTCAGGACGAGCTCTCGAGCGACGCACGGTACCCTTCGCGACAGGATATCGACGCTGTGATTAGGGACCGACCCGTGATTCTGCATCGAGCCTGCTGGCACATTGCAGTGGTGAATACAAAGGCGCTGGAGATTGCAGGAGTAGACTTGGCTGCCAAGAGTCACGAGGTGAAACATGGAGCCATTGATGTGGACGAGAAGGGGGCTACAGGCATCTTGAGAGAAGATGTAGGGATAAAAGGAGAGGATTTAGTTGCTGGTAGTTGGTGCTGATGCAGTCATTTTTGATGTGGTTGAGTAGGCTGTGCAAATTGTAGAGCAGCACGCGAACGAGCCGTCGCTGGGTAGGAGGAACGTTCGCGATGTTTGGACGGGATAGTGGAGATGCTAAAAGGCTGTGCTTGTGGTGGTGGTGTAGAACTACGAGTAAAGTACTTCAAAAATGCGCTGGAGAGATGCGTGCGCTCGGGACTTACTGCTGTCCATACGAACGATGAGGATGCGTGGAGTGTGTGTACCAAGCTGCAAGAGGAGGAAGAGCTGCCTGTTCGTGTGTACTTGACGCCATCTATTCATGAACTACATAAGCCTAAAACGGCAAAGCCTGGAGATTGCGATGGTCTTGTGTCGTGTCACCGAATGAAGATTTTCAGTGATGGCAGCCTTGGAGCGGTACGGCAAAAATCTTTCGTGCAGACTTCCTTAAATTCTCATCTTTCTTGTCTGATTTTTAATAGGAAACGGCTGCACTTCGTGTTTCATATAAGGGAACAGATAACAAGGGCATTCTTATGAACTCAGATGAAGACCTTCTCAAGAAGATACGCGATGCAGATAACGCTGGCTACCGTGTCGAGATTCACGCAATTGGTACGTTTTTCTTGGGATTATTGGTAATACGTCAATTACTATTGTGCACTGATCTAGTGAATGCTTGATGGAGGCCAGGTGATCGAGCAGCAGAACAAGTGCTCGCAGCTCTTAAGACAGCTGATGTTGGGTCTGAAAAACGACCGATTCTGACGCACTGCCAGATTCTAGGCGACGACTTGATCTCCCAGATGCGGGAGCAAGGTGTCATTGGCAACATCCAGCCATCATTCACGGTAACCGACGCAGCTTATGTTCGCAAGCGCTTGCAAGATGATGTAATCCAGTATTCATACTGTTGGAAACGCATGCTGGACAATGGCGTCGCATGCGCTGGAGGAAGTGATGCGCCAATCGAGACGTGTAACCCATTCCAAGGCATTTACGACGCTATCTTCCGCCGAAAACCAAACCGGCCCGAAGATGTTTTTTTGCCGGAAGAGCAGCTCTCGTTCGGAGAAGCGCTGGCGCTTTACACGAAAGGTGGTGCGTTTGCGGCCATGCAAGAGGACATTCTTGGCCAGATCGCCCCAGGCTTTCGAGCTGATTTCGTGGTGCTTCGCAAAGATGTCACTCAAGATCACGCGGCGCTTGTTACACCAGATCTTTCGGAGAGCGTGTGGGTGAATGGCAAAAAGACGTACCAGTATGATTCAACATCCATCATGGGCACGCTGCACGATCTCAGCCAAAGTCTTTTACCAGGCAAGAATGGCCCAATGCGGGTGTGTCGATGTTGTCGGCGATAAAAAAAACTCGCAGGTAAAAATTGCGAAAAAAAATGGACTCTGACAATTTTTGATACGCCTGAAAGTATAATACTACGCGTGCCACAAACCCGAACAAGAAGATGACTGCTTGATAAAATACAACCCCGCATCACATACAGCATACAGTCGTTATACTTCTAAGTACTTCGTATACCGCACTCCCACTCCATCCTCCCGTAAAGTGGTTATCATAGTGCTCGTTCGGGGAAACTTCCGACTGGTAAGCTGAAGATACCCTCACCTGACCATGGGTGTCCGATGAACCAGCATCAGACAGACACTGAACAATCCACCGCCTAGCACTACAATGACCGACCTCCACACGACAGTGACTGTGATTGCCCAGTTTCCGCTGCAATGCTCCAATGAAGCCTCGCTGCGAAATCTCACGTCGCCTGTACCGCTTGGTCCGATGGATCAGCGTTCGTTGCTTGCGATCCCTCTCGCTGTCGTTTTCGTCTACCGCCAAGAGCTATCTGCAGTACAAGAATTGATCCCGATCGCTCGCTTTCAACGAGCACTTAGCCACTTATTGGACTACTACCCTCATCTAACCGGCCGAATTATCATCAGCCCAAAAGATGAAGCACCGCAGATCAGTCAACTCGGTGCAGGGGGTAAGCTGGTGTCGGCGCAATGCAACAAACCGCTGCAGGTCTTCGAGAGCGTTGTTGACGATGATAAACCCGGTTCCCCACCTCGTTTAATCGGAACGAATCTTCCCGACGGAGGCAATGCATTGTTGCCAGTTTTCGATCCAACCGAAGCGGGTGCAGCGCACGACTCGATCTTGACAGTGCAGCACACACGCTTTGCATGTGGAGGTGTGTCAGTCGCTATTCGACTTCGACACATCATTTGCGACGCTGCCGGTTTCTTTCAACTCGCTCGTGATCTTGCAGAGCTGTATCGAGGCTTTCACGAGGATAATACGACTGAAGTGACGCTTTCCAGCCCAGCACCCGAAATTCATTCGTATATGTCGGAGCTGCGTATGTCAACCCAAGAGATACAACAAGCTCGTGGTGTCCAGCCGACTGTGTTCGAGCTCACACCTGAGACGCTTGTGACAGCAGTGAATGATATCGCAGGAACGCCTGCACCTGTCATTGGTCGCACCTTGCGATTTTCTTCGAGCGAACTTGCTTCAATCAAGGCCGAAGCCAATGCTGGCAACCACGACTCGCCGCTGTCGACCTTTTGTGCGCTCACAGCCCACGTCTGGCAGAGTATTTATCGTACGCGCGCGCAATTGTGCGAATCTCAAGGCATGAGTCCAAGTGAGGCGGCACTTCATGTACCACGTCAGTTTTTGGCATCCGTTGACTTGCGAAGTCGGAACCAACTCGATGTGTCATCGCGGTATTTCCCCAACTGTGTGTTATGCCCCGTTTTCTCGCTTCCCGCTTCGGAGCTACTGGACGCTCCATTATCTACAATTGCTGCAGCAGTTCACGAAGTATTTCAACCCCTGGATCAAGCAGAAGTACAGCAAAACCTGCGATGGCTCGCCGCGCAGCCTGACAAGCAACGGGTGCGACTTCGCTACCGCTACGAAGAGGGCGGCGTGATGATTAGTCAATGGAACAAGTTTGGGATGTACCGTGGCGCCAAGATGGACATTTATCCAGTGCTTGTAGCACAGCCATTCTCACCAATCTCGCTCATCGATGGCTTGGTTTACTTTATAGCCACGGAAGATCAGCTAGAGGGGTCTGACGCCCCCACTGGGATCACAACAGGTAGCATTGATGTTAGTCTGGCACTTGGTGATGCCGCTTGGAGTATCCTAGACGAGGATACGCGCTTTCGTCGCCATCGCTCGTGGTAATCTCGGAGCAGCTCTGGATCTTGGTGCAGCATTTGACATTTGCCAACTTGCAAAATTCGTGGGTAGCGAATCCCGCTTGTTCAGCTTCATCAAGCTGTAGATACCAGTAGAGAACTTATCTGATGATGCATCGGTGCTTCCGTCCGCATCGAGTATTGCGACTCGCAATTTGCGAGATCTACTCGAAGTTTCCGAACGCGAGCGAACCGCGTAACCTACGAAATCAACAACTTGCTATTTGCATTTCTAATGAGATCGATCGATGACTTGAAGAAAGGAAATTTGCAGTGGCGGCTTCAGCCATCCCAGTCAATCGGAACACAACAGCGCAGCGTTTAGTTTTCGAGTGTGTGAGTGAGCCTCGCATTTACTGTTTGCTACATGTATTCCTTTGTCATTTTTTACTAACTACGTTCCACGACCGTTTTATTGGTCAAAAATGCGTGGCGCGAAGCACTTTGCCAAACAGACCGAGAAGAGCAACGATGGACTTCAGCGGCGCCCCGACTAGCAACGCGACGTCCCCGCGCGTGAACAAAAAGACAATGGGCGCGTACGTGGGCCACACAGTCGCACTTGTTGGTGCTGTGGAGAGTCACACGCCCACGGCTGTGAAGCTGCGCACTTCGGTGAGCTTGAACGAGTGTCCTGGCTGTTAGAAGTCACTTAAACTCACTGGAATTTGCTGTTTGCTACCGGAATCAGGACGGGGAGATCGTGAACGTGACGCCGCAGCCAGGCACCGACTACGGTAGCAAAGTGGTGGAGGTGATTGGCCGCGTCACGGACTCCGAGTCCATCCAAGAGTTCAAAACGACGCTCTTCGGGGACAACTTCGACTTGGACGTGTACGACCAGTTCGTGCAACTCGCTCAGAGCAAATACAAGCACTTGTTTGAGTAACTTTTACTCCTACGAGTGAGTGGGCGGTGGAGTGTGAGGCAATGCTCCCCAAGGAGCAAGAATATATAGATTTGCACGTCGTTCGACTGCTGTTATTCATCTGCAACAGGTTCGGAGAGTTCTACTACTGCTTCGACCTCAGCCTCTCCGGTGTTTTCGGCAGGAGGGGTCGGTTTTGTTGAGTGCAAGAAGCCTTGGCGGAGCGGACAAGGGGCCTTGGGCGTCTGGATGTCGTTGATCTCACGCTGCACAAGATGCACGTGGTAATGCGGTGTGTAGATGCACTTGTACAGCTGAAAGTGGCGGTAGTACGAGTTGGTGACGTAGTCTATAATGGCTGCGACCTCTTCTCGACTGAAGATGTTCACGCTGTGGGTGTCATCGACAGAAAATAAGTTTTTGCTGCACTGTTCTGCTGTTGAAGCCGTGCCTTACCTCTTTGGTGATCGCTCGACGCTGTGTGTGAGCAAAAGCGCTTGGAAAAAGTCAAAGCTGTTCTTGAAGTCGGTGGTGCTGTCGTACGCGAAGTCGCGTTTCATTAGCGTCTGACAGATCCCGAGGAACACGGACGTCTGGTTGAGTTGGAAGTGCTTCTGCCTGCAGAACGTAGACCCTCCAACTGTTAAGGAAAATAATTCAAGCCCCTAGCTCAAATCAAGAAGGCTCTAATATCAATGGTGAAGATAAGGATATGAGTAGTTGTGCAGGTGGAAGTCCAAGAGGAAGCTCTGCTTTTCGTCCGACGGATTCAGGTCGAAGACCTCCGCCAATGCGCTTTACACAACCGTCAGCGATTAGCCACAAGAAGAACCCCAGTAAATCTGCGCCACGTTGGCATTTGCATTTTTGTTGCACCTTTTGCAGTCATCCACTGAGTGCCGCGTTGCCAAGTCGTCCAGCTCGCGCTCAGTCGCGTGCCTCCACACGATCGCGTCCGTCTAGAGTGCAAAAAAAACGGTCAGCATCACAGTCCTGCTTCGTCACCACGCACTGCTTGGCAACAGAGTCTCAATAACGCATCGCCCCGCCAGACGCTTGCCACTGCAGATACTCTCAGCTCACCATTGTGTCGGCAGACGAAGTTGCCCCTAAACTGACGCCCTTTGGTGCTCTTCCGTACTTTGTGGAAAGCGTCTCTTTGTCAGCCAATCATGGTGCAGCATTTCAAGGAGGATAGATGGCGCGAGCCTTATCTCAAGGTGGTCGACCGTCAAATCCTCGTTTCCAACTCTACCAATAGTGACCTTCAGTCACCCATGTTACTCAAGGGCGGGAGTCCGTATGGGCGCGTGGCTGGCTCTTTTTCGCCAATGAAACATGGCTCCCCCCTCTCCCTCTGACACGGCATAGCTGTGACTGCTCTGGACGCCGGCCGCGAGATAGCGCGAGTTGACTCGGGGAGAAGAAGAAGAAGCAGACGCCGCGGGCCTCCAGAGAGACCAGCGAGCGAGTCCTCCCACCAACACGGCAACCCCCAGCAGCGACATGGAGGCGGCCGCGGCGCCCAGCGACGCCGCCACGCGCCCGTCCAAGACGCCCGCGGGCCCCGAAGACGCGCCCGAGATCGTGGGCGAGCCCGTGACGCTCGAGGAGCTCGTTTCGCCCTCGGCCGCGGTCGGCAAGGACAAGAGCGAGACGAGAGAGGCGACCACGGAGGCGGAGAAGGAGAACAATGAGGCTGTGGGAGACGAGGAGGAGGAGCAACAGGAGGCGGAGACTGTGGAGGAGGCCGTGGACTCTACAAAGACAGTGGCGGACATGGCTTCAGTGGAGACTGTCGAGGAGACGACAGTGGAGCTCACAGACGGCGCGAACGAAAGGGACGGCAGTAATGCACAGGAGGCAGATGTCCTGATGGAGTTGGCGGCCTTTGACGACGACGAGGATGACGACGAGTTCCACGAGGCCATAGAAGATGGCGACATCCTCTTGGAGGATGCGTCCATGGCGGACAAACCCTCCGTGCCACCTACGATGAACTTCTCGGTGAACGAAATGGAGGTGATTACCAACCGAGGCGGACGCTCCGGCAGTCTGTCCAAGTTTCTGGATGACGCGGATACGTTCCGCCGCCGGTCATTACCATCATATCCAGACGATCAGCTGTTTGCTGGTTCGATGGGTCTGAAGAAGATGACGCTGGCTGCCTTCCTGGACATGCAGATCGATCCGGTGCTCGAGATTCTGGAGGACACCGACTCGGACATTAGGCTGTGGCTCATGCAGCCGGAGACGGTGAAGGAGGTACTCGCGGAGTTCGTGACCCCTCCTGTGCTCAGTGGCGAACCTCATGAAGAGTACGGATACTACAAGAAGCACTTCTTGTGCTCCGAGATCATTATGAAGCTCTACACAGGCGAGGAAGACCTGTACGAGTCTTTTTCGTCCGACTCTAGCTCGGGATCCACCGCGTCCACTGCCGTATTTGGATGCCAAGATCAAGATGACGTCGACAAGTGGGAGCAGCTCTACTCGATTTTCAAGAACCCCATTCCGCTGGACGAGATGCAGCTGCTTTTCTTCAGCAAGGCGCTCGTGCGTCTTCATGACGGTTTCTGTCTCGAGGAAGGCTACGTGAACAACGTCCTCAAGCGCTTCTTGCCGCTGGTTATCCCGCACCTGTACTCGAACACGATCAAGTACATGCTCACTCTTATCCTGCAGAGCTACGAAAGCGTGCACCCGATCACCGGCCGCAACGACGCCATGGAAATAGTCGCACCACTGCTTGCAGAGGCCACTCGCGTCAATCCAACAGCGCCGGAAAATCTGCCTCTGGTGGAAAACACGACAAACCTGCTTGTGGATATGCTACAGGCCAACCAGGCAGATCGGCTAGGTGCGTTCAGTCGACGTGAAGGGGGGGTATATCTTTCGAAGTATTTTGTGCGCGACCAGTTTGGCACCATCCGTGGATTCGAGTCGATGACGCACGGCTATCACAATTTCCTGCAGTACATGCTGCTCGAAGAGATGTCGAAGCAACCAGCTATCGTTGAAGAACTGTTTAAGAATGCCTCGGATGAGCTTACTATTATTCGCGAGAAGAAGCTGTCCGAAGTGTCGAGCGCCCTGAACATTCACGTAGCAGCTGAACTGTTGGCCCTGTGCCAGAAGCTACTGAACGAAAGCGCCGAGAGCGATGTCGACAACGACCAGACGGCTGAAACAGAGGCTCAGAACACACAAATGTTTGGGTACTCCACCTTCTCGTCCGAGCAGTACCCAAACTCTCCGCATGATGGGGCTAGCGAAACGTCGATGTACAATCTGACGTCTCTGCCCCGTGGCCACGCGCTCTGGACACTCGTGCTGGACGTGGCTCGGAAAACGGCCAACTCCTTCGTGTCGCAGCTCAACAAGGGCCTTCCATCATCCGTAGAGATTTCATTGGCCAAGTATCTGAACAACCTCGTGTTGCTCAACGACGCCAGTATGGACGAGGAACTGCACAAGGGCGGCCTTATCCAAGCCTACCTCGCTATCCTTGAGAAGCGATCGTCATTCGACATGCTAATCATTCACGTCGTACCAGCGGTCTCGTTCATTCTTCGTGATGCTGATGCTTCCCGCGCAAAGAATTGTCCACTGACGAAGGACCTATTCGGTGTGGACATTAAGGTGCCTGAAAATATTGTCAGCTTATTGCTGCGTGCCAAGATTGATATTCCTTCGCTGGATATCTACGCTGCCATTCTGCACGATGTGATTGATGAAGTGTTTACGAGCAAGGCACCTTCCCAAAACAATGCACAGGTGGTGTTCCATTGCAAGCGTAACGCTTCGTGGGCGAAGCTGTCGGAGAAGACGCGATTCAGCAGCGGCTCTGAAAAGTCGGACTCAGCTCGTGATTCTGACGAGAGAAGAAGCTCTGTGGGTGAGCTGGCCACGACGAGCGAGCGTGGTTCGTCAGAGGAGCCCGCCGCGACTGTGGAAGAGGATGATGCCTCAACAATGGAACCTGTATTAAAAGAGGAGCCTGAGCCCATCGAGGTACCTGAAACTGCAGCGGAGCGTCTCTCATCTGGCAGAAGGAGTTCTGTTAAGGATACGGATGTCTCAACTCCTGAGACGGAGTCTTCTTCTCCAAGTCCCCCGAGCACCGATCTGGATGCTGTAGTTAATGAGCAGCCTTCTGCTTCTGAGAAGGATGAAGCTCCGGAGGTGGATGCAAAGGAGAAGGAAGCAATTCTGGCGGCACCACCCGCAATTATCACTGATGAGACAAAGCCGGCATCTCCGTCCCCTACTCCCAAGGAAGACTCACCAAAGAAGTCTCCGAAGGAGAAGACTGAAACCAACAGGAACAGCGAGAGCGATGGCTCGCGCAAGTCGCACTACTTCAAGAACGTGCTTCAGTCGCCTGTGTTCAAGTCGCCGATGCGCCTGGGCTCTGTTATTAAGCCCCCGGTTGCTCCTCCGAACCAGGATTCGAATTCTACTCAAACCAACGGAGAGAACCACCAGCGCAACTCATTCGGTTGGAATAGCGTGTTTAAGCGTCTTCGGAAGTCGCTCGTGACGACTCATAACGAAAAAGTGGATAAGAAGGTGCTGGCGCTGAGCAACGAGGCATACGCTTCGCCAACAGTGGCACCACGTCAGTCAGATGTGTTCGTAGTGGACACTTCCCGTGGCGAGGATATCACAACCTTCGTTAAACGCGATTCAGGTGTGGTGGTGACCGATGTTCCGGCGGCATCATCGAAGTCTTCTGAATCTGCGATGAACGTCATCACGGCAGGCTACATGTATAAGAACAAATATCCCGAGACCGGCCACAAGAACGTGTGGGAGCGATACTACTTCGTTCTCAACCGCTCGGAGGGATCGCTGAGCTATTACATCAGCGACGCGCACGCGAAGGACCGCACGTTCGTCCGCGGCACTTCGCGTCCGCTTACAGTGTCGGAGGGGCTATCCATGCACGTGCATGGGCAACACAACGTGTTTGGCTTCCAGATTAACACGCAGGGCCACGGCGCATTCATGGTACTGGTAGACTCCATCGACACGCGTCTCACATGGTTGACGGAGATTTTGGTGTGCGTGTCAAACGCCAACCCGTCGCCTCCACTCCCGAAGCAGCGCCTATCGCTGCTGCCTGATGACGCACCGAAGCAGCGCCTGTCAGGAACTACAAGCTCCATGGGCTCGCTGAAGTGCAGCAAGGAAGAGATGAAGGAGCTAGTCATGGAGTTCTACCGCAACCTGTTCGGCCCGAACCTGAAGTTCTCGTCGCCGCTTGACGCGCCAGCGTCTTTTTGGATGGAGGAGAAGATCGATCCTGTATCGGATGGATGTGTGCTGAGCTCGAACCTGCCCGACTGCGTTCCGTACTGGGGCGAGTTCCACGGCTACAAGCGACTGTGTGACTACTGGAAGATTCGTGACGAGACGGTGGAGCGCAGCAGTGGTCGCATCCTCCGCATCCTGGTGGACGAGGACGAGGAGACCGCAGTGGTGATGACGTCCACGACATTCCGCATCCTGCGTAACAGCGAGATTGTGACGGAAGAGTCATGCGATATCGTGAGCATGAGCGGCGGCAGCATCGTGAGCATCCACTGCACCTTCGACTCGCACCGCATTGCGCAGGCCTTCAAAAAGTACGCGTCTACCTGTACCTAACTGAACACTGTATCTGCTGTAAATTAACTGCTAACTTGCTGTTTGTCGTGTTCTGTTATCGTTGTCTTTTGCAGGGAGGGTATCAGCGCGTCGTAGAAGTCCGCAGCGGTTCAGTGTTCGTGTAAAAATGCGTACAAGTGCGTGTACGTGTTCGGAGCAAAAGCGCAGGTGCCGTTCTCCCTTGATGAAGGCGGACCAGCAGCAGCGCTGTGAATGAATCGATGGCGGCAGCAATTACGGCGCCGAGGAGTGACGGCTTGGCTGGTGCATGAAGTCGCGTGCCAAGTCTCCTTCGAGCGTCGTTCCAACTTCCCCATGTAGAGACCTAGAGCGAGAGAGCAGACAGAGAACGATGTTGTATCGGGCGCCGTGCGAGGATCCGGCAGCCCATTTTCCTTTAGCCATATTAACGTTTCTTGAGCAATAGCCAATGTCAATGAGATGCAGTCGATGGTGTTGGATGTTGTCGCACAAGTGGTGTATCACATCAATAAATCACCGCGAGGTGTCGGACCTTCAATGAGTACAAACAGCACCTCATATTAATAATTTGGGAGCCTCCATTTACCTAAGATCCATCTACACAAATCTACAAATCTACACAATGAGATGCACCGTAGCAAAGGTAGGTTTTCGGTGCTGAGCATATTCATTGGGTACAGTACACGTATGTGAACGTATTCACTGCGCATTCGCAGCGATGTGGAGCTCAAACACATAACATATTGAGCAGTCAATTGCCGATTTTCGATTTCAACACGAGTGCATTTTCGGCCTAATTGAGGTCGCACACATCACATCCCGCCGGCAAACACCCCACCCATCAAACTCGCCAACTGCGTTTGTCTATGCGGAGTGCTTTCCATACAGAGTCCAAGTGAAGCAGGATAGTTGTCGGGGATCGTTTGGTGCTTGGGGCCCCTCAATTGCCATTCTTATAGTAGGTGTGACGCGCTCAAGCCAACAACAGACCCGCCACCATGATGCGCCGCGTACTGATGAGCCGCTCGCTGCACGCATTGGCCTCGTCCGAGCGCCGTGTGGCCCCGCTGCTGCACCGCGCCTTCTCTTCCTCGCTGCCTGAGGGCGTGACCCCGCTCACGATGCCGTCGCTGTCGCCCACGATGGAGACGGGCTCGCTGTCCGTGTGGCTCAAGAAAGAGGGCGAAGAGGTGGGCGCCGGCGACGTGCTGTGCCAGGTGGAGACGGACAAGGCCGTCGTGGACTACGAGATGCAGGACGACGCGGTGGTGGCCAAGATCGTGTGCCCCGAGGGCACCGCCGACCTGCCCATCGGCGCGCTGCTCGCCTACACGGTGGAGGACCTGGACATGTACAAGAGTCTGCTGGAGAGCGGCGAGCTCGCCAAGCTGTCAGCCGAGTCGGCTGCTGCCCCTGCGGCTACGGAGGTCGCTACCCCCGTGGTCGCTGAGCCCGAGGCCGCCAGCCACGACGGCGCCCGCGTGCCGCTCATCAAGTTCCTGGGCAAGCGTGCGCTCATTCCCGAGTTCAACCACTCGCCCCTGGAGACGCCCGTGCAGGCCGCGGCTGCCCCCGCGCAGCCTGTGGCCGCTGCCGCCGTCGCCGCGGACGCCGAGTACGAGGACCTGCCGCTGTCCAACATGCGCAAGATCATCGCCAAGCGCCTCACGGCCTCCAAGAGGGACGTGCCTCACAGCTACACGAGCATCGACTGCGAGATCGACACCATCCTGAAGCTGCGCAAGCAGCTCAAGGGAAAGCACGACGTCAAGGTCGGCATGAACGATTTCATCCTCAAGGCCGTGGCGCTTGCGTTGCGGGACGTGCCCGAGGCCAACTGCTTCTTCGACGTCAAGACGCAGACCGTGAAGCCCAACCCGTCCGTGGACGTGTCAGTGGCGGTGGCCACTCCCTCGGGTCTCATCACCCCCATTGTGCCCAAGGTGGACACGCTCGGCCTGAGCGGCGTCAACCGCATATTTATGGAGCTCGTCCAGCGCGCGCGTCAGAACAAGCTGAAGCCCGAGGAGTTCCAGGGCGGATCGTTCACCGTGTCCAACCTCGGCAGCTTCGGCATCGACCAGTTCCGCGCCGTGATCAACCCGCCGCAGGCCTGCATCCTCGCTATTGGCGGAGGTCGCAAGGAGGTGCTGCCACCTTTTGAGATCATCGAGGGCGTGAACCCGGAGCCGCGCCTTGCTACGGTCATGAACGTGACGCTGTCGTCGGACCGTCGCGTGGTGGACGGCGTCATCGCCGGCCAGTTCCTGCAGGTGTTCAAGGCCTACATGGAGAGCCCGGAGCTCATGGTCCTGTAAGCAGCCGCCGATGTGTAGAGCGCTAGATCCACCTGCTCACCACCATCAAATGCAGACGGCACGGAGAGCATAAAGCGAGTTGAAGACGAGGCCCCTCGAGAGAGTACCGGAGCTTCTGGCGTCCACGACACGGCAACCCGAAGTGAAGTACAGGGAGGTCGCGCGCGAATAGTTTCCCGTCGTCGTGAGCGATAACAAGGGCGTACGTACGTTGTCTCCTCAGTTTTCAATTGGCCTTCATAATCCCTTGCTGTTCGCTTGCTTTCGCTGTTCTTGTTAGTCCGTTGCTCTTGCTTGAAATAGCAGGGGTCTTATGTGTCACGTGGCCCTGGAAGCTGTGGAGTGTCCTTGAAGTTGCTCCAGGCAGCGTGTCAAGCATTGCGTAGGGTGTATTCTTGTCTGCATCCAGGCAAGGCGTCGACGCTGGCAAGCAGCTTCATCCGCGTCTAATTCCGGCAGGACGCTCTCAATTTGTGCACAAGCAGATCTGCCCGCTGTGTGTTGTGCTTTCATTGCTGATTCTGCACCGGGGACGAGTTTGTCTGCGTCATGGCGAGCATCCAGCGGAACGAAAACCCCGAGGATGTCTATGAAGTGTTAGAGCGCATCGGTGAAGGGTGAGTTAGCAATGCATTTATCCACCAAAGCTGCATTCCTCTGTCTCGATCGCGAGGGCTTTGCTAATGCTCTGCATATTTTTGTGGTGATCCGGCAGGTCATACGGCAAAGTGTACAAAGCTGTGAACAAGGCGAGCGCCGAGGTGGTGGCGCTCAAGGTGGTGCCCGTCGAGAGTGAAGACCGAGACGCGTTTGACGAGCTCACGCGCGAAATTCGCATCCTGGAACGGTGCGAGTCACCTTTTGTGGTGCAGTACCGCGGCAGCTTCTCGTACGAGTCTCAGCTATGGATCGCCATGGAATTCTGTGCCGCTGGTTCACTTGCCGACCTGCATGTGCTACGAGGACGACACGAACTAAGTGAGGTGGAGATCGCTGCTGTCTGCGCCAATGTCGTGTTGGGACTTGTGCACTTGCACTCTCGAGGGCTCATTCACCGCGACATCAAGGCGGGTAACTTGTTGCTGAACGGCGATGGAGTGGCCAAGCTGGCGGACTTTGGCGTCTCGGCGCAGCTCACTGCAACCGTAGGCAAGCGACGCACAGTCATCGGAACGCCATTCTGGATGGCGCCTGAGGTGATCCAGGAAGCTCAGTACGACTGCAAGGCTGACCTCTGGTCGTTGGGCATTACGGCGCTCGAGTTGGCGGAGGGAGAGCCACCACTCGCCCACATGCACCCGATGCGTGCCATTTTCCTGATCCCGAACCGTGCCCCGCCCGAGCTTCGTGAGCCTGCGAATTACTCTGCTGCATTCAGTGACTTTCTCGCCGTGTGTTTGAAGAAGGACCCGCAGGAGCGTGCTTCGGCCGAGGACTTGCTCCGCCACCCTTTCATCGCCCGCAATGTCGACCGACTGCGTGGAAATTCAGACCGTGTTGCTGTGAGCGCGGGGCGCATGGTGGGGTTACCTGTCCTCCAGGAGCTGGTGGAGCAAAGTTTGGAGCTTGTGCACGAGGCTCGACAACGCAGTGCAGATGATGAGGCTGACTTCCGTGGTGCTGCAACTGGTCGTCCCGATGGCTCGCTCTCGGTTGCAGACCTCAGCACCATGCTACGCAACGGTTCCATCATTTGCAGCGGCACTGGGGGATTTGGAGGCTCGGACACCGCCGTGGGCTTTTCATCGGTTCGGCGAAGTGATTTCAACTCGACAGACACCGCGTCCTCGCTAGGATATGGCTTCGGAGGAGGAACCACAGTCTTCGCTTCAGGTGTCTCTACGGGCGACGAGAGTTGTGGCACAATGGTGTTCCGTGGTGATGATACTAAGTCGACCAACTCCACAATGGACAGCACAAGCTCCGACACTCGTGAGCGGGAGATCACATCCAGCGACTTGTATGGCACAATGATTCCCGCATCTGCATCTGGAACTGTCCGCCCACCGCCAGCACCTGGTGCTCAAATCTCGAACTCGAGGACTAGCAGTCGCAACAGTAGTCGCGATAGCAGCCAGGGTGAATCTGCTCGACCTGAGGCGGAGAGCAACGAGCCGTCTTTCATGAAATACTTCCGGCGGATTACATCGAGCTCTTCCTCGGGAAAGTCGGCCACCATTCGCGCAGCTGGAGCTACAGCGGAAACTTCGGGAACCACGATTCGTGCGGTCCAACAGAAGCTTCGCCAACTCGAGGAGGACTATGAACGAGACCGCGAGGAACTCGCTCGTCGTTTCGAGAAACAGAAGACCGAGCTGGAACGCCAACTCGAGGACTTGACTTTCAATAGCTAAGACACCAACCACCAGGACGAAATAGCGCAAACTAAAATGTATTATCATGCAATGAAAGGACTTGAGCACTGGTGGGTGTTCTGGTTAGGCCTCCAGGGTCATCACGTTGGCTCCACCTACATCGTAGTGTGCGATGTCAGTGCGTCCATCAAAGGGATCCTGTCCGACTCCGCCACCATTTCGGTTCGCGTTGCCATTCGCACGGTTTTCCTGCTGGGCAAGGCGAGACTTGCAGGAGAGAAGCTGCAGCAAGCCTTCAAACATTTCTCGCTGCTGTTTCTTGGCAGGTGCTGAAGTTTTGAGAGCCTTCTGCTGCTTGCGCAGCTCCTTGGTGAGAGACTCTTGCTGTGCCACCTTGTGCTTGTACAGCTCCTGAAACGAGCGGATGTCTCGAAGAAGGCGAGCATTCGACGTCCCCTGTTCAAACTCGATTTCCTGCGCAATTTTGTCAGCTTTGCCCTGCTGAAGCTGTAGCTGGCAATGCAGTAAATGGAACTGGGACTCTTCGCGCATAGCGTCCTCTTGGAAAGCAGCACACTCTTGCTCAAGCTTGAGTCTCTCGGCCTCAAGTCCAACGGCTGTGTGGTCATACTGCGACTTCCGCTCCAGATACACTTGCTCCATCTCCTGGTAGCGTTGGCGCACGGTGCGGAGCTCCTTGATCTGCGGAGCCAATTGATTTTTGCGCTCCTTTAGAGCTTGGTTGATATCTGTGACGACACGCGAGATCTCTTCCAGAGTCTCTCCCTTGAGAGCGTTCACTCGCGCGTTTTGCACCGAGATATCGTCGATCTTGGCTTGTGTAGCCAAGAAACCACTAACTCCTTTTTGGCGCTCAAGATCGCGAAGGAAACCTTCCAGGTCTGCATCTTTGCTCTTGAGTAGTTGCTCCGTTCGATGCAGCACCACGCTCTCAGCCGCGAGCTCGGCTAATTCAGCTTTCACCTTTTTGTACTGGTTTGTTTTGTTGCGCAAAGTGGTCGCGTATTGCTTGAACTCTTCGCGACTCATGAACTTGCTGCCAGAGATCGACGCCAGTTTCGCCTCCAGCTCTTCCGTGCTGCGAAGAAGTCGCTGTTTGTCGACTCGCAGTTGTTCCAGTTCCTCTTCTTTCTCAGCAAGTTTGCGTGCCTGAAGGTTAGCGTGTTGTCGGAAGACAGCCAGCTTGTCTTCACCGTCCCCGCCTCCTTGAGCAACCTGAGCGTCGGCAATCTGTGCTTGGTATTGTTGGATGGTGCGCCGCAATGCTTGTACCTCGTCCTCCATGTCGGCAATGTCGTGCTCCGTCTTGGGTGGCTCGCTGAGTGCGCGTTCAAGCCGTTGCAGCGTCTCCTGCTGTGTCCGAAACTCTGCTGGGAACTTCGTCGTGAGAATGTCATTGTTGCGCGCTACCTGCGTCTGCAAACGCTCAAAAAGCTGTTCAGGTGTAGCGTCTTGCGATAACGACGCCCTTAGGTCCTGTAGTCGGGCATCAGCTTCTCGAGCGCGCTTTTCCGCCAGCGAAAGAGATAGCATCTGGTCACGCTTTTGTTCACCTAGCTTCGCTTGTTCTTCCTGCTCCTTCCGCAGTGCACTCGTAGCTGCCAGAAGCTCCTGGAATCCCGGGTCCGACGTCGTCTTCTTTTTCAGGTTGGCAATCTTCTCCGTCAGTTGCTGGGACTCCTCTTCCAGCTGAGCAATCTCACGCCGTAGCTCACCAGGACGTGACTTGGATGAACGTAGCTGATCCACCTCTTTGTGCACCGTCTTGAATTGGCTCTGCAACTGCTGGTAGTGCTCGTACATGGCGTTCAGCGCTGGCCAACCACACCATCGTCAGTCTTACAATGAAAAAATAGTAATACTAGGGCCAGTGCAATTGTCGACGTACAGCCATCTCCGAAATACTCTTGAGGCACATTCAACGGAGCCAAGAAACGTCCTAGATAGGCGCGTTTCTGGTGAGCAGGTAGGCTCTTAAGTGCCCAGTGCAGTAGCGTGTAGATAGTCTGTCGGTCTCCATGGACCAAAGCCTCTCGGAACCCGTCGATGTCTCGAGGAAGCGGGAACTTGAGCAGCTGCAAGAACTCTAGATAGCGCTGAGCTCGCACCTCGTCGGCCTCGGCTCGCAGATCCACGCCGGAATGGCGTGTGGGGTCGATCTCCACGAAAACTTCGTGGAGGATCTGCAGGAGCTCGAAGTTGCTTTTTTCATCGAAAGCTACGAGAGTGAGGCCGAGACGGAATGGCTCCTTGTTCAGGTGCTCGACGATCAGCTGCAACTCGCTCATGGTGGCACGTTTTGGTCGGATTGGAGACTGATCGACGGCATCACACGCGAAACGACGCCTCAAGATCGATGTTAGCTTTTGATGGGATCGTACTTAACCCCAGTAAAATTTATCCTACGAAATAGACGGGTTTTGATGTGGCGTACTCAACGCGTTTTATTTTTCAAAGCTAGGATAAAAAATAACTTGGTAGAGATTTTCGGGAACCAAAAATGGTGCGTTGTGTCTTATGACATATCAGCGTCTTCTACCAGCATCTACATGTAGCGGTCGTCACCCGACCCGATACTCAACTCAAGTCAAACGGGCATATTTTTATCCTATCCGGTAGGATAAAAATGGTCTAGTAATATGTTGTTGACGATAAAATTGAACTTGTCATTATGTCTCATGGACGTTGAATAACACCAAATTGGTGCGAGAGGCGTTACCGCAACCGTAATTCGATCAGACGATAGCAATTACTGCAACCATAGAATCCTAAAGCAACCACAACACAATTTACGGCATGGTAATTTATTATAAATGACGCGACCACATCGCTGTCAGTCTAAATATAGATATTTCTACAACATGCCATATACATGTACACCACATCAGTGCGTGCACTACACGACGTGATGTGGTACACATCTCACACACATCGTGATTCTCGCAAAGATCCAATACCGCAACGATGGACGGGAGATCGCTGGCACGTACGTTGCTGCGCGCGAGAGTCGACGAGCTCATGGACATGAAGAATAAGCTGGAGAAGATTGGCAAGAACTTGGAAAAGATACTGAGTATTCAAGTGGAGCTGCTGTCTGTAATTGAAGTGAACGAAGAAGACAGTTACAGTTTGGCTTCAGAATTTGACGATGCTGGTGTTATCCAGGACGACACGCTATCGTTCGGAATGCTGCTTGAGATGGCAGTCAACAGGTTGAAGATACAGTAAATATAGCAGACGGGAATCGCTGAATTAAAGCTTAAAGCAGCTTCGATTATCTATTTGAGTTGATCGAGTAGCTGCTAGTGAATACTGTCCGTCTTTTCCGCGGTGGCACGGCATACGTCGCGTACGTGATTTACAAATGATAATCCATAACATTCGTAGCCGCATTACCTTCACGTCGTCGTTGGAGGCATTGCTATCCTGCCACCGCAGATTCCCAGTGACATAACTGTATGTTTGAGCCACTACCAATACTCCACTGCTGGAGAAGTCGGGCTGCTGTGGCGTGTTGATCCATTCAGTAGGATCTATGACGAGCTTGGTACTGGGTGCCGAAGTTCGATGCCATCTCTCCGCGAAGCCACATAACCCTTCTTGCACTACCTCATTCTCGTCGTTCGAGATACCATTCCAAATTATATCCATGTCCTCGTGGTATTCTTCGTCAATAAGAGGTTCATACATCCAAACTTGGACTCGAGGGTCTGAATAGCTTCAACATAGTGCAGTTGAGCAATAATGATTCCCCAGTGGTTTCCTTTGAAGTTGACTGGTTGTATAATGGACTTGATAGAGCAAATAGAGGTCTTGGCGCCTTAGGCCATCCAACAGCCGTTGTCAATGACGACACCGCGTAGCACTACCCCATCACTCCAGCAATAATTGCTAAGCAGAAATTTACCGGGCTGTCATTTCGCCAGCCTTTACAGACCCCACCCACGACGGTTTCAAAGCTGACGAGGCCCTTACCAGACGGCGTTGCAAATTCGGAACTCAGTGAACTTGATGCAAACTTGGAAATGACCTCGTTTGCCAGTACCCGGTGTCGATCGCGGACGGCGTCCCCCAACATGTCAGCCGTGCCTGTTTGAGGTCCAAATAGATCCACGTTCGAGTCAACCTTTCGCCAGTCTTCCTCTAACCACTTCCGATCTTCAAACCATGATCGTGCCTTCTCCTTCACCGCGTAGAACGCAGTCAACGCGCCCACAAATGCACTTGAACAAAACAATTGTTAAAGCAACCCAACAAAAGCAACCATATCTGTAAAGCACCGTACCCGCCCAAACGCCAGAGTTTGGGATCGATGGACGCTACAAGATCGAGCACGATACCTTGGTTCTTAATCGCATCCGTCAGTGGGCCGGGTTCTTGCTGTTCACTCCTGGCGGTCTTCATGGTAGCCTCCATAGATCGCGTGAGATCCACCGGGATTGCAAATGGATGCATATACGTTGCGGGTCTCATAGCTTCCCAGTCGCATTCTATCGTGCGTGACCTGAGATAGGCATCCTCCAGCTAGACAGAATACTAATCGATCTGTAGTATATCCCGGGTCTGGATATCTCAAAAGCACCAACACACTACGATGCGGGGGCTGAACCCGCACGGAAAGGTAGCCTAATGTATTGATGGGCACCAAACAACCACTTGCCAGGTTGATGGCGAAAGATGAAGTGAGTGAGAGATGGCTCTCACTCAGAGTAGACGCATGGCTAGTTGCTACGTCAACCAACCTGAGAGGCGGACCGAAGTGGACAGCACTGCTTCCAGAAGCCAGACTGTCGCCACCGACGATCGCCCAGAGGAAATATATCCTAGCTAACCTGTTCCTCCATGTAAGCTGAGTCAGGCACCGGCTGCCTGACCAGCGATCAACATCAAATTGCCCGTGACCTCGACTAGCAGCCGCAGGACACATCAGGCACTCTGTGATGTCGTCTGTGATCATTCTCTGGTGTCAACTGCGGCGGAATCCAAGCTGAAACGCTCGGTATCCACTACACGATCATCTCCAACATATTTCACGTTAGCGGTGTTGCGTGCTCATACAATAAACTGGTCCAGGTGCACAGTGAGGTGGCTTGGATATTTGAGCACGGCTAGACGTTGTGTAGCGCTGTAAGCTTTGTCTGTCATAGATTTTTTAATCTAAACCGTGGTCTACGGCTGCTCTTCGGCTTTGGTACATTGATAATATCGACTTGACGCGCGGACGTTTCTCCATCAGTAGCCGCAGGAGTATTGGTCTATCCACGCTTGCGTTCTTCACTTTTCTTAGTCGTGAGCTCGGTGCCTTTTGTTGCAAGAGAGTTAGACGTCGAAACTTGTTCGTGCGAAACGACTGTTCGATGGGTTGGAGGAACCACCTCGTCATCACTGCTGACATCCGTGAAACCCTCGGCACTTGGTGATTCTGACTCTTTCATAAGTTTAACAGTA
>AWVV02000726.1:0-12387 GCA_000500205.2 Phytophthora lateralis | reverse complement strand
TAGCACGCAATTAGCCCTTAGCACCAGCAATTTAGAGCGCATCACCATAGGCGCTGCAGCAATTCACCGCCGTCGCCCACGTAGTTCCCATCGCCCACAAACGCTGGCGCTTTGCTGTCCATTAGCTGCCCACTCGATCGCACTTACTCGAGGTTTGGCACTTCAACTCGTACTTAGTGCGTAGTGTACCGTTCCTGGTCGATAAACTCCGATTGTCGTAAGATTTTGTGTGTGGTGTCCAAATCTTGCTTGGTCAGAGAGCCTCCGCCCCCGCCGTTTTCCTCCAAGCCGCAGTCACCATGAACGGCATGATGGTACGTATGCACCCCTCTGCCCTCTACATCCCTCTCCTCTGACGCACCCGTCTGTCTTCCCGAGCAGCAGCCGCAGATTATCCTGCTAAAGGAAGGCACGGACACGAGTCAGGGCAAGGCCCAACTCATTAGCAACATCAATGCGTGCCAGGCCGTGATGGAGGCCGTGCGCACGACGCTCGGGCCGCGCGGCATGGATAAGCTCATCCACGCGGGCGGCAAGACCACCATCTCCAACGACGGGGCTACCATCATGAACCTGCTGGACGTGGTGCACCCGGCGGCCAAGACGCTCGTGGACATTTCGCTCTCGCAGGATGCCGAGGTGGGCGACGGCACCACGTCCGTCGTGCTGCTGGGCGCCGAGTTCATGCGCCAGGCCAAGCCCTTCATCGAGGAGAACATGCACCCGCAAATGATCATCAAGAGCTTCCGCAAGGCCGGCCAGCTCGCGGTGCAGAAGATCAAGGACATTGAGATCCGCGTGGCCGAATCGGACGAGATCGGCCGCCGCCAGATGCTGGAGCGTGTTAGTGGCACAGCCCTCAACTCGAAGCTCATCTCGCGCCACAAGCACTTCTTCTCCCCCATGGTAAGGAATGTGGAGGAGATAGGAGTGATTTTTTTATACTGACTTTTTGTTGTTGTAGATTGTCGATGCTGTATTGAGTCTGGATGAAGGCCTGGACATCAGCATGGTCGGTATTAAGAAGGTGCCCGGCGGGTCTGTGACCGACTCGTTCCTGGTGAAGGGAGTGGCGTTCAAGAAGACGTTCTCGTATGCCGGCTTCGAGCAGCAGCCCAAGAGCTTCGCGAACCCCAAGATCCTGCTGCTGAACGTCGAGCTGGAGCTCAAGTCCGAGAAGGAGAACGCCGAGGTGCGCCTGGACGACCCCACCAAGTACCAGTCGATCGTCGATGCCGAGTGGAACATTATCTATGAGAAGCTGGATCTGTGCGTGAAGAGCGGCGCCCAGATTATCCTGTCCAAGCTGCCTGTGGGTGATCTGGCTACACAGTACTTCGCGGACCGCGGCCTCTTCTGCGCCGGTCGCGTCGCGCAGGACGACATGGAGCGCACGCAGCGTGCCACCGGTGGTGTGGTGCAGACTTCCGTCCACGACATGAACTCGTCGGTGCTCGGCTCGTGTGGCCGCTTCGAGGAGCGTCAGGTCGGAAACGAGCGCTACAACATCTTCATGGAGTGCGCTGAGGCCAAGAGCTCCACTATTGTGCTGCGTGGTGGTGCCGAGCAGTTCATTGAGGAGGCCCACCGATCGGTGCACGATGCTCTGATGGTTGTGAAACGCGCCGTGGCCTCGTCTACGGTGGTCGCTGGCGGTGGTGCTATCGAGATGGAGGTCTCTCGCTACCTGCGTCAGTACGCGCGTACTATTGAGGGCAAGTCGCAGCTACTGGTGAACGCCTACGCCAAGGCGTTCGAGATCATCCCTCGCCAGATTGCCGACAACGCCGGCCACGACGCGACCGACATTCTTAACCGCCTACGCCAGAAACACTTCAAGGACCCTGAGGAGGGCAAGTGGTTCGGCGTTGACATCACGACGGGCGGCATTTGTGACACATACGAGTCGCACGTGTGGGAACCGGCGGCTAACAAGATCAACTCGATCGCGGCGGCCACGGAGGCAGCATGCCTCATCCTGTCCGTGGACGAGACCGTGCGCAACCCCAAGTCAGAGCAGCCGCAGGCTGGTGGCCCCGCCGGTGGCGCGCCTATGAGTGCTGCCATGGGCGGTCAAGGTATGCGTGGCATGATGGGCGGTGGCCGGGGAGGCCCAAGCGGCATGGGCCGTGGTGTGCGCGCTTTCCGTGGCAAGGGTGGCGCATAAGCGTCGCGCATGCCGATTGCTGCGCCTTTAGGTAGAGAAGATGTGGCTTGAGCCCGAAACCGGGAAGCCGCTGCGTTGGAGAGAGCTTGTGACTTTGAAGGGAGAGCAAGGGAAGAAAACCGTATTGGCGCGCGGTCGCACTGACTTGCGAGTCGCGTCGACGCAAACACATACTTATTTGAGCCACAACTAGCTTGTTTCTTGTCTGAAGTGCCCTGGGCGAAATGAAAAGCTGCCACAGTATCTGCTGGAGTCCATTGCTTTAGTGATTATTTTGCTGTATCAATGAGCAAGTACCGGTAGCTCACCTTGAAGTCTGCCACACTACATTGCGTATCTTCAAGCGTCGCGGATACGGGGGGCCGCCAAAAGATCGGTGGCTGGCTGCCTCTCATTCCTGAACTGACCGGCTACTGTCCCCCAAGCCTCGGAAACATCAGAAGCACCATGATGAGTACGTGAAGAATGCGCTGTCGATCTCGACTGAGCTACTTAGTGATTGACAGGTCGAACTCATTCGCTGCAGATCGCTTGCTCAAGTCGAACGTCTGCTACTTCGCGGGTGCTGGCGCTGTGACGCTCGGCCTGGCCGCGTCGACCATGACGAAGCCCGCGGAGAACTCCAACTCGACGTCCGACGTGCTGCTGGACATCTCGAGCCGCCTCAAGAACATCGAGAAGGACCTGGGCATCGGCGGGGGCGGAGGCGCAACCTCCTCCAAGTCCAAGTACAACAACTACCCGGTGCTCACCCCCAAGCACAAGAGTCTCATGGCCAAGAGCCTCACGCCCGAGATCTACGAGAAGCTCAAGGACCGCAGGACGGCCAGTGGCTACACGGTTGACCAGGCCATCCAGACGGGCATTGACACCCCCCATCTGGGTGTGGGCGTCGTGGCCGGCGACGAAGAGTCGTACCAGACGTTCAAGGAGCTCATGGACCCCGTCATCGAGGGCTGGCACGGCTACAAGCCCACGGATACGCACAAAACGGACATCGACTCATCCAAGATCCGCAACGGCAAGATCCCGGACACGTACGTCATCTCGACGCGCATCCGAGCAGGCCGCAGTGTGCGTGGCCTGGCACTGCCGCCTGGAACGTCTCGTGGCGAGCGTCGTGAGGTGGAACGCGTGCTGTCTAAGGCGCTGAGCAACCTCACCAAGGACCTGACGGGCAAGTACTACCCGCTGAGCAAGATGACTAAGGACGAGGAGCAGCAGCTCATCGACGACCACTTTCTCTTCCAGAAGCCCGGCGGCGGCACTTTGCTGACCAACGCTGGCGCCGCGCGCGACTGGCCCGATGGACGAGGCATCTTCCACAACAACAACAAGACCTTCTTGGTCTGGGTGAACGAGGAAGACCACATGCGCGTGATTGCCATGCAGAACGGCGGCAACATCCAGGAGGTCTTTGACCGCTTCAGCCGTGGCGTGTCGGATGTGGAGAAGGTCGTGAAGGGCGAGGGCCGCGAGTACATGTACGATAACCACTTGGGCTTCGTGTGCACGTGCCCGTCCAACCTGGGCACGGGACTGCGTGCGAGCGTCATGATCAAGTTCCCGCTCCTGTCCAAGGAGTCCGAGCGCTTCTACAGCTTGTGCGATGCGCTGGGTCTCCAGGCCCGTGGCTCCAAAGGCGAGCACTCACCTCCTGGGCCCGGCGGTGTCTACGACGTGTCCAACAAGGCCCGCATTGGTTACTCCGAGGTCGAGCTCGTACAGACCATGATCGACGGCATCTGGAAGCTCATCGACATTGAGGAGGATCTGAAGAAGAACCGCCCGGTCGACAAGAAGGTGGCGGCTATCCTGAAAAAGTAGGCTCTGCATGACAGCTTGAGCTGATCATGGGGCGCTCTTGTGTCCATGTCAAAGCGACCGAGTGGCGGAGCAGATGAAGCCTCACCACGCCAGTCAGCGAGGAAATCTACGCGCAGTCGAGAGACACCAATAAGCTGAAAAACCAAATAAAAAAGTTCCAGTCTCTTCATCACACGACCGTCTTGCATTGCCAGCGCACGCTCTCTATCGTCAACGTCGTCCACTGCAGGCAGCAACGCAAGTCAAAACTCTGCACTACGAAGACCTGTTCTCGTCTGTTTGCAGTCCATTCGTCCCGGTCGATCTCCCGTCCCAATCTACCTATCCAGTCGAGGCCAGCAGGTGTAGCATATCTACAGAGCCTTGGTGACGCCCTCCATGTGCTTAACGACCTCCAGCACCGACTTGAAGCTGAAGGGCTCGGTGGCGGCCATGTCGGCCAGCACCTTGCGGTTCAGCTCGATGCCCGAGCCGTTCATCTTGCCGTAGAGCTTCGAGTACGAGAGTCCCTCCTGGCGCGCGCCAGCGTTGATTTTCTGGATCCACAGGGAGCGCATGTCCTGTGCGGCATTTCGACATAAAAGTATTGCATTATTAGTGAATATAGACTAAATAATTGTTTTTTTGCCATCCCACGTACGCGCTTCTTCTGCTTGCGGTCACGGTACTGGTACTGCAGACCCTTCTCCACGCGATTGATGGCCGTGCGGTAGCACGAGTTGGCGCGGCCACGGTAACCCTTGGCCATGGCCAGGATCTTCTTGTGCTTGGCCCACGACATGTCTGCTCTGCTTCCTGTCTGCTGCAAGTCTGGGGTCGGGAACTCCTTTGGTGTCCACCGCCCTCGGGTCCGATTTATGTCCAATCCGATTCGCTTCCCTCTCCCATTGGTCGAAAATCCTATTGCGGGAGTGACCGCTCATACAGCAAACCATGTTGACCCGCCTGGGCCGAGGCACTTCCGTGCAGCGCTCCGTGCGCCGACCTGCGATGACTCAGTCTGCGCGACGCGCCTTCCACTTCAGCGCGTCGGTGGACAAGCCGGTGGCGCGCGGCGGCCGCGTGGGCAGCGCCGCCTCCTTCTTCCTGGACGCCAAGGCCGCGTGCAAGGGCAAGCGCTGCGCACTGGGAAAGGATAACAGCGGTATTGGTGCCAACCCGGCCACGTGCGGAGAGGACTCGTTCTTCCTCACGCCCGATGTGGTGGGAGTGGCTGACGGTGTCGGTGGGTGGAACGAGAACGGCGTGGACCCGGGCAAGATCTCGCGCTCGCTCATGCGCAACGCAGCGGCATTCGTGCGCCAACAGACGGCCAGCAATGGGAGCGCCACCACGCAGCAGGTTCTCGCTTACGGGTATAACCAGGCACTGGAGGACGACGAGGTGGAGGCAGGCAGCACCACCGCGTGCATTGTGAGGCTCAAGCAGTCGCCCCAGGGCAAGCCGGTGCTCGAGTACTCGAACCTCGGAGATTCGGGCTTCGTGGTCATCCGCAATGGAGATATCATCTTCCGCAGTAAATTCCAGGTTCGTGGTGAGAGTGTTGCGTGTGTGTGTGTGTGTGGGAGTGAGGGCTGAACGTTGACATTGTCGCTGCAGTACTATGGACGCGCGCCGTATCAGCTGGCGAAGATCCCGCTGCGATTCAAGCAGTACGGTGCCATTGAGAATCACCCTGATGATGTACGTCTGGTATTGCCTTGTGCTGGGAAACGGTCTAACGGCTGCTGTGGAAATTGGCAGGCGGACTCGGGCGAGATCGATGTGCAAGATGGAGACCTCGTGGTGCTCGCGACCGACGGCGTGTGGGACAACTTTGCCCCTGACCTGCAGAAGACGCCCCCGCAGTTCCCGGTACGGCGAAGTTGTACCAAATTCCACCTGTATGTTGCTGGTGCTAACTTGTGGTGCTACTATCTCTGCAGCCGGTGCTCTCCTGGCGGCGGCACTGGACAGGCGAGCTCGCGTCCTTCGTGGACGTTATCGCGGAGAACCCCGACAAGGCGGCCGACAACATCGTGCTGGCGTCTCTGCGCCACAACCTCAAGCCCGACGACATCACGGTCGTCGTGGCCAAAGTGGTCGTGATGGCGTCGAAGCTGTAGCTGCAAAGTTCGTGTTCGCGTCCCATAGATAGCAACTGAACTCTCATGAAATTGGTTTACATTGCTACCGCACAGGTGAAGATACTTTTCTTTCGCCAGGCGTCCAGTTCACTCCGAAGGCTAGCCGAAGTGTGTAAGTATCCACTTCAATACTAGGGTTCTACTCTGCGGTCGACACCTTCATGCACTGCAACAGCCTATTATTGCCAGCGGCAACCTGTCCACGGGTAGTTAGTTGGCAGCGCTGGAGACTCCACTAGAGAGCAGCAGGCTGTCATTCGCGTTTGCTGGGATTACGCCCGCGTTATTATCCCCTGATTACTTGGTTTCACTATGCACCCGGCTCAAAAAATGGAATAAAAAGCAATAATCGTCGTGCCGTCGAGCAGCATTTTCATTCCCGCTTTGGACGAACCGCGCTGACGACTTGGATCGTTCGAACGCGACTATCTTCCGACCTTGGCGCTGTCAGTCCGCAGCTCACGTTCTGACCAAGAGACAAGCACTCGATCAGCTCACTCGCGACTTCGTGCAAGCGTCAGCCATCCATCGACCCATGGAGAACCCTGTTAATGTCAGACGAGCAGCGCCGCGAGCTCCGCCGATCCGAGCGACGTCCGACTCGTCCGATGCTTCGTCCGCGCAGCGTCGACGCGCTCGTCCGGGCAGCGCGCGCCTGCCGACCAAGCGCTCACCGTTCCACAACCTGCTGACCGCTCGCCAGCGCCGACGCACGTTCAGCGGCACGTCGGGCGAGTTCAACGAGATGCTGAACCTCGAGAGCAGCACCGCCAAGTCCGTCGAGGTGTTCCGCGGCGAGGCCAGAGGCATCCTACACGGCATCTTCTTCGTGCTGCTGCTGCGTTTCGTACTGGCGCTCGTGGTCGCAGTGGGTACACTCGGGGTGGCTGCACTGCTGATCCTCATGGTCAAGGAGCCCAACGTGTCGCTCACGAGCTACTTGCTCTTCTACTCGTGAGTGCATCGCAGTTGGTAGACGGTGGTATTTATTCGGGAATCACTTCGAGACGATGGCAATGAACTGTGAGCTGCGTCGGCAATTTGGTGTCCCCGGCATCGTGCGAACGCCTCATAGATCGAAGAGAGTGCAGCACTGACAGCCTCTTTGACGAAGAGTCTTGTGTTAATGAACTGGTTGCATTGTCGAGTGCACATTTGCACACGGAAAGCAGCGATTGTTTGAGTTTTCTTACGCGTGCTTGCATTGAAGTGTCCAACCCAAATAGGAACTGGGTTCGCCTCCATACATGCTTCACGCTGCGTCTGCGCATCCTCGCAACTACCGAGACGTGAGTGAATGCATCGACAGTCACACTTTCACCATCGCCGTACTGCTTCCGCTACGTTGGGCGACGCTGACACTCGCAGAAACGTTGGCTCGTACATCAGAGTTGGGTACCCGGAAAAAAGTATTATTATTATTAACAATACGTGTAGCACTTCAGCGTTGTATGGCTGTATTTCCACCAATGAGACGAAGGTCAGTCGTTGATTGGGTCGAATCCACGATTTTAACGCGACCAGTATCTTCCTGTAAATGACACCCCTCCCATCTTACACAAATACACTATCAGATTTCGATCTGATTATCAACGTCTGCCGCCCCTGCCTCTCACGCTGCAGTCACTCACCAGTTCACAGTCCAAGATCTACCACGACCATCCAGTATGGGCAAGAAGCAGGGTGGCGCGAATACCAAAGTGGAGGCTGCGAAGGCCAAGAAGGCGGTGGCCAAAGCTTCCAAGGACGCCGTGAAGGCTGCAGCTGACGCTGCGGCCGAGTCTGCGGACTGGTCCAAGGGCTCCGACGCGCGCGCCGAGCGGCGGCGCCAGGATGAGGAGCGCAAGCGCGCGGAGCAGGAGGCCAAGAAGGCCGAGAAGCAGAAGCTGCTGGCGCTCGAGGAGCACGCGCTGGATGAGGACAAGCACGCCATCCGCAAGCAGAAGAAAGCGGTGAAGGAGGTGGCCAAGCCTTGGGAGGAGGCGCTCAAACCCGCGGTCAAGAAAAACAGCCGCGGCTCCAAGAAACCCTCGGGCTTCGCGGCGCTCAAGGGCAGCGGAGGCAGCAACGAGAAGCTCACGCAAGTCGAGATGGCGGCTCTGAGAGAAGCTGAAGAGGCCCGCACGGCCGGCAAACCGGGCAAGAAGGCCATCAAGTTCGAGAACAACTTCCAGGCCAACCGCAACCGGGGCAAGGGAGAGGAGACGGACGCTCGTAGTCTGGACGCGGCACTGGATCTGCTCACTGTAGGCGACAAGGAGGGTGAGAAGCATCCGGAACGCAGAGCCAAGGCTGCGTACAAGGCCTTCGAGGAGGTCATGATGCCGCAGGTCAGGGAGGACTACCCGGGCTTGAAACTGTCCCAGTACAAGCAGAAGCTTAGCGAGATGGTAAGGTGGCGCTTATTCTTTGAGTGGGTTGTGTTAGCGTTCGGCGTCATGCTGACGACGTTTGGTGTGCATTGTGTTGCTGTAGTGGCGCCGCTCCCCAGACAACCCGTTAAACCAGGAGAGCTTGGCGTACAATGCCAAGAAACAGTGATTGGCAGCTGGGGACTCTTTCTTGTGCTGTGAATAGATGGCTTTCGAGGCAACACTCAGTGTTTCCAGTGTTACACTATGCTACTGATTTCTACGAGCCGAGCGCCACCGCTCCCTCTCAACCAAGCGTTTGGTTGATGGCAGTTTGGTCAGGGAGATCAACACTTCTGTTTTCTCCCCGCCAGCCCCAGCAAGCCTTCCTCCTCCTCCTCTTCCTCCCTCATCAGCAGGGCCAGTTTGATATAGTAAGTTGATCACGGCAATGACTCTAGTAGAGAAGACGCGATTAAACATGTTGGAAGGAGCCCGAGGGAAGTCAAAGTCTTCCACTGGTGCACGGACAAATCACTGCAAAAGTGCTCGAACAGGTTCTCAGAGTTTTTGCATAAGTTGTGAATCGGAGGTGGTTAGCTCGGCATACGAGCAGTCAGAGTTCGCGCATTTCATGAAGGGCATGATCGAGATGACACCACTGACCGATACGTGCTGGTTTGAAGTTTGCTCGCGGCCCTGTGATACTTACCGCTCAAAAGGTGCCCTGTGTGACGAACCGCTCGCTCGAGGTGTGATTCCCACTATCGTCATCAGCAACTACGCTAGGGCTTGCTGCCTTTTTTTTTAGCCAAACGAAGGGCAAACACAGCCCCCCCCCCGCGTTGACCAAGTATTCACATAATATCGATACTATAAGATACTACATGTAGCTGCTTTGGTAGTATCGGCAGTAAAATTAAGATGATGAGAAATTTTAATATGAGTGATAGAAAACGTCTCGGAGGGCAGTACTATGAGCAAGTTCAACCCTCATTGTGAAATTCTTGGATGGCTCTTGCGAATCGCCCCTCTCGGAAGTTCGCCATTCTTCGATTAAGAAGATCACCATTTTTCGATTCGCGCCGTGAGGCAACGACTGATCATGGGCTGCGCTGTTCAGGGTTGCCCGGAAGGCGACGCACTCAAGACGGATCCGTGTATGTACCGTGTGCGGCAAGCCCACTCACCACATATGCGCGATTGGTGTCTTTGAAGGCACCAACTCGGCGCTGAACGAGAGGTACTAAAGTCGTTCTCTTTCTGCTTCTACGGAACCTTACCACCTCACACTACTCTGCAGTCCGTCTTGTGTGCAGATGGCCCACCCAAGCAACGGACAGAACGTTCCCGTTGTATCGTCCGTTAAAGGTCCATCTGGCATCCGCAGCGTCTCCTCGAATATACACTCGACCAATATTTGGACGGAATCGGACTCTGACTTCCTGCCATCGCCAGATCTATCTGCTGACAAGGCTGCCTCAACAACGGAACGTGTTGTCAAGCGTCGAAAGATTACAATAGGCTCGAAGCCCCGGTAGATCGCAACGGAGTCGAAGCCGCTCGCAGATGGTACTTTTACGTCGCCTCCGTCTCCCCCGCCATCTCCAGTATCCAGTATCGACGTACCTGTTTCTGTGGCGGAGCGGGATCGCGAAAATTGCTGACGCGATCGCAACACACCATTTTTGCCCGGACTACCGACTGGCGGAGGGGGTACTCCGTTGATCCATCGGATCTTGACCTTGTAGCTCATTTTGTGTACCCGACGGCTTGGGCGGGTTCCGCTCTTCCGATGCTCACGCGAGGGAAGTCAGTGGTGTTCAGGGCAGAACTGGGGCTTGAGGGCTCTTCAGGGATGGGGGTGGTTGACAGCTCCGCGGATATGCTTCACGCAGTAGTCGATTCGGGTGTCGATCGTGTGTGATCGATCACGGGGTGTGTCCTTTACGGGTCCTTTTCGATGCTTGCCGCCTCCTATGGCGGGGTCTTGTGTGGTTGGAGGGAGAAGGGAGGCGCACCTGGTCAAGTTATCCAGGGGCTTCCGCGTTCTCTCTTGACGCAACTTGGGTGGTTGTCCGGTCGTCGGGTAGGCCAATATACTTCCTTCCCCAGAATTAGGAAGACCACTTGCGTGCTACAAGGAACATCTCTCTCTGTTTATCCATTATGAACTACGTGCCTATCCCCCCATCCTGCTTGCGTATCCAATGATTGCTGAGACCCTTGAACCTCCGATGTGCCAGCCTTTGTGGTACATGTCAATGTGATCGGTCGATCCGGACCCATGTTGATCTGATCGGTTGGTCTGTACCCATGTTGATCTGAACCCATGTACCCACCATGTGATACTGTGATCTGATTGTCGAGATCAGAATGATGATCCTCACATTCACCAGCCAGTTGTCTGCCCATTCCAGGTCCCAATCCATCGATCCGCGCCTATCACCCAACCACCCGGTCAGAAACGATCAATAATAAAGGCAGACACTTCTATTTACCGTTAACGGCGGCTAGACGTTTGGGTGATCCTTAGCCTGGTTAGCAACGCCGGCTCCTTCCGATCCGGTGGTTGTACGGGGCTTGTCCCTAGTGGTGACTTCTCTCGGGGTGGTTCGTCTACTGCCCGCTGACACAGCCGTAGTCTCGTCCCTTTGCTTATTGTTCCTGGTTGCCTTCTCTCTCGCTTGGCTATCGCTTGCAGTTGACGCATTCCTGCTGACCAGAAGGCTGTCCTGCTTCCTTCAGTTGTGAAGGTCAGAAACGATCAATCCATCTCCAAACTTCTTATCACTTCTCCACATTTCCGTCAAGCATTCGAAGAAGGCCGGCACGACTGATGATGCTTGGGACCTGATTCACACTTTGGAGACTCCGTACAGGAAACGGAACCCCTGGAAGCCCTCCCCGCAGATGTATCACAACGTGTGTGTGTTGTGCTGCCTCACAATCAAAGATCGAGCCGAGACTAACCGCTACAGTTGGGAGGAGGCCTTACGAACCATGAGGAACACCACCAACGCCAAGGGTCACATCAAGGCGAAGCACGCAGACCACCCTCTGGCGCTGTTTGCGAAGCAGAAGACTGCTGAGAAATCCAAGATATATATCTTGTATGCTGAAACCGAAGTACGGGCTGTCTTACACCCAACTGTGGGCGGCGAGGGCGCCTCTACTACTGATCGATCGCCAGCTGCTACTAGTTCCGTTGCTTCCCTGCCTGTTGCGTCGTCAAAACCCTTCTTCAGAGCGAAGGAGAATACTCTGAACGTGTTGGTTTCGAAGTGGCTGGTCAATCAAGGCCTACCCTATACAGTATGTGCTTCGACGTCGTTCCAGGACGTAATGCGCGCGGCGACAGGCAATTCCGCTTACCCGCTCTTAAGTCGAGATATGCACGACCGGCTGCTGAACGGACAATTCCAGCTATTCTGTGAGCTGGTAGGCGCGCTGCTGGTCTCTGAGTTTGAACAGGCGTGTCTACTCAAGTTTCTCAATCTCGCGCACGACATTTGAACAAGCTGCGGAATGGACAGTATCGTGGGCGCATCGATTGCATTCATCGATAGTTCGTGGAGATTTCGATTCATCGCGATGCTTGCTACCATCAACAACGACGGGCACAACGCTCCTCTGGGTGCAAAGATTCTTGAAAGTGGCTTCAAAGGAAAGTATGACGACGATATTCGTGATATGACTCACTTCACGATGTCGGATACCACTCCGTCTGCAAAGAATATTAGGTTCACGCTCTGCGCTTCGACCAACGCAAGGTTGGCAATGGATTTCGTCACCGCTTCCATCTCTACTCTACTGCCAGCATCCACTCACTTGCTGTAAGTCCCGTCCACACACTGGTAGACTGGAAATACGCTTCAAAAGCTGAGTAGTTGACGATCGATCGTCGGATCGGCTT
>AWVV02000702.1:0-17168 GCA_000500205.2 Phytophthora lateralis | reverse complement strand
TTGCTTGGCTGCTTCGGGGTTTGCTGGCTTGTTGGGAAGTGAGAACCGTGGTGCCGTACACGTGGAAAGACACGGTCGTCCGCTACTTCAACATGCGCTCTCATTGGTTGCGTGTTTAGCTGCCTCGCCATTCAAGTGTGGTACTACAGTTGCCATTGTTGAAACGGAACATCTTTCACAAAACTGAAAACGCATTATATATTATTATACAGTTATTTATACCCTATCTATTCATGTCTGGTACTATCGTCTTTCCGAGGGGTATAACTTCTAAAGATTCCGAGCTGCTACGATACTCTTTTATGACCATCACTCTGGAGTGATGGCAGTACCAGCTTCAACTTGCCATGCGGCCGAAGCATCGGCGCGCTGTGCGAGACCCCGAGCACCGGGGCTTGAGCCACGACAAACTCCGTCTTGGTGGCCACATGGTGCCACCCACGCGCAACCGCGAGCTTTGCGCCGCCTCTGATCGTGTGCTGCATCGTCTTGAGCTCTCGAACGGCTCTCTGATTCTCTGTGGGGAACAGAACGGGGCCTTGTACTAGGGCTGAGACTTGTTTTGTGTCATCTGTTGCTGTCAGACAGCAGGTCACGTCGCGGTGCGTCTCCACATCCGCGTCGGAAACTGCGGTCGATGGTCGCTCGTTGGCGTCTACGATGCCCAGCTGAGCTTGCATCTCTCGTCGGATCTCAAGCCAGTCATCCGGTTGCTGCGCACAGATTCTCTGCTGGGTTCGTGGCTTCCGCGTCTTTGCCTCCTTGAGCGATTTGAGTGATGAAGACTTTTCCAGGGGAGATGCCTCGTAGGCACCACCTAGGACGCTGTACGGAGCCGGATGTTTCACGGGGCTCCAGAGGCCTTTTGGTGCGCGACGCTGCTCGAGGAACGAATTGAGCGCGCAGTAATTCTGGGCCGAGATATGGTCGGGCGACGTGAGCACGTAGTTAGCGTCCAGTGTGTCGTTGGAGCTGAAGATCTCGACCGCCTTCGTCTGACTGGTGGAGTTGTTACGATCCAGGTCATTCAACATTTGGATGGTCACGAAATGGTTGGGAAAACCTTGATTGCGGGCGGCACCGTGGCGATGGAATGCTTCACTGTCGCGGTGGAGCTTACCGATGCGTGTGCTGTTTAAAGTGGAGTCGTCTAATTTATTTTGCTGAGCACCTCCAGATAATTCTTTGGATTGTTGCTTCGTGAGGTAGCTCACTCGCCACACATTGTTTGAGACCCTTGACATTTGCTGCAATGAGATTGTTATCGTCCGAGATGCATTTGTAGGCAAGGCTCCCACAACAAACAGTCCATCAGCGGACAAGAACTGAATTTTCACAAACTGCTTCAAGCAGACTTCTACCCATTCTCCCGGTTTGGGTTTCCTCCCGGCTGCGCGATCGTAGGCTTTTGGTCGGTTTAAGCTGGCGGCGTACTGCCGCATTTCTGACTCCTCCTCTTCAGGTGAAAACGGAGTACCAATCGCAGTGGTATCAGCTCGTTTTTCATAGTTTTGAGCTTTCGTGGTTCGCTTCCAGGTCAAATTGGAGTCATTACCGGAAGTGTCCGGGGCCGTTTGTTTCGATACAACGATGTTCGGTACAACAACTTCACACCCACCTTTAGCAGCAGCACTTGCTGGGTCCGACTCAGCGCCGCGGACCAGCGGCATGAGCTCACGGAATATGGTCTCACGCTTTCCTTTACCCTTTGAAGTCATCGTATCCAGGTCAGGGAAGGATGCAACATTTGACATTAATCTAATAGCTCGTCGACACCGTTTTGCTGTAGCTTGTAGCGCTGAATCACGTTCGGGGGCGTTCTTCGCGCTGATGAGGGTTGTAAACAAAGGCGGAATAGTTCCCAGGACTTCGCTTTCGTCTTTGAACTCAGGACTTGAAATTTCAGGTCTAAAACCCTGTTGCATCGACAGCTCCTCGTCAATTGTATACTGCCGAGCGATTGCGATTAGAGCTACAAGGGCGTACGGGGGGAGGTTGACAGTGTCGCTGATGGCTTCAGACGGAAAGTGTGGACTGTCGAGCTGCCTAATTGTTAAGGCTTCGGATAAAAGTACTTTCGGAAAACGGAACTCAAGGAAGACTGCCAGGAGGACGATCACTTCAATTCGAGTCCGACGAGGAAGAGCCAACACCTCACCTAGCCATATCATCGGCATCAAACGTGCGTTTGGATATTGTCTGGAGGGAGCAAAGTGGCAGTGTGTGTTGTGCAGGGTGCATTCAGCATTGTGAAACGAAACGATAGCATGAAGCCTTCTCAGATCAGGTGGCTCGTTTGGTTGAGCAGATTTGTGAGCAGTCTCAATCAAGCTCACGATGCGGTTCAACCCAATGGTGTCCTCCGTAGTGATCTCCGATTCTACCCATATGTCCGTGACAGAACCAAATTTGTTGTTACCTGCTGCCGATTGCTTAGGTTGTGTGGATAAGGCAACAACGAACGCGTCGAACTCCTCGATCGCTAGTTGTCTTTCCGTTGATGAAATGAAGTGACCGTCGAGTATCCACACATTTGGTAGCAGTGCTACCACTTTTTTCCGATATTGGTCGAGAGTATTCCCTTTCAACAGACCAGCGTTTCCCAACAATCGCACTTCCAACAAATGCACGTCCCGAATGTACACCAAGTCGTCAAAATTAATCCGATTTCGCTCAAGGTGCAAGAAACCCAAAGCCCGAAACGATGCGAGCGCGTGGAGATCCTTCAGCAGGTTGCCATTGAGATCGATCCTCCAGAGCTTTCTCAACTCGATGATGCCTTCGAGGTCCTTGATGTGATTATTATCCACGTACAGAGATTGCAGACATTTGCATAGGTCGAGATGCTTGATACACTCGATATCTGCACTAGATAGGTGCAGTGCCAAAAGATCCGGCAATGGTGCCTTGGCCCGCGCGCGGATCAATGCTGCGTCCGGAGATCTCATTCCAGGCGCTCAAAGACGAGGTATTTCTGAAAGTCGGCAAATGAACCACTGCTTTATTTATCCGCCCCGCCTTAGTGACGAAGGAGTAAACTACCTTACTAGCCACATGAAAGGGGCGCTGATACCAAGACAGGTTGATTTTATGGTGACGGTGATTCAGATTGCACAAGATCTCCAGTCATGGCTTCAGAAGTTGCGAGAACATTTTCTTCGTATGCAGTGGAGTTCACTACTAACTGGTAAAGTTAAACGCGTCTACGCTCTGTGCTTTGCGGGGTAAGATAGTCTGAGCTAGGCGATGTGTTTTTCTCCTCGCTGTCTGGTTGCTGGTAGCTCGAGCTGCGACCATGTCTAAATCGGAATTGGCAATCCGTTGCAATTGTTCAATCGATTGTTCAGTACCTGAAGTTTCACCTTCCGCCTGGTGAAGAACAACTTTGGTTTGCTTTTTCTTCTTCTTGTCGTGTTTGTCAATGCTTCCAATAGGAATGAGCCCATTCTGCTGGTTGGTTCTGAGGGCGAAACTATGGCTCCACATTTCGTTGTAGTTGATGACAGGACCAGAGAAGCTCGTGGCTGTTGTTACATGCGGGGGAAATGCTGGTTGACTGTGTGCACGGATCATGGACGAAAGTGCTGTGTCCGCTGTCGGGGCGGTGTTGGCACGTTGCTCACCCATTCTTCGGGTGGCCTCCCTTTCGGTGAGCTCCAAGCACCTCGACTTCCACTTATTGCAACGTTTCTAAATGGCGGATACCAATTAGCAAAACATCAGAAGAATGCGTGGAAAACTGCACATTTACCTGCATAAGCTCATGCAGTTTTTGTAGATGCTGGTTGTCATGGCGTAGGTCTTCGATGATTTTGTGTGTATGGTCCTTCCATTCGTGCTCCTCTTTACCTACGTCTTCTTTGAGTTTATCGATAGTCCGTGCAGCAGTAAGGTGCATCTTCTTTATGGTGGCCACTTCTCGCAACCGAAGGTGACTTTCCTGCTCCAATATCTCATTCTCTACTTTCTGTGAACAAATTGAACAAGCGCCAAGTTAGGAGTAGCACTACGAGCGAAGGAACGAAAGTGTACCATTCTCTGAAAATGTTTTGCTTGCTGTGTGAACCGATGCATCAAGTTGTCCACACCGATGCTTTGCAATTGTAATTCGTCCTTGAGCTTAGCGTTTGCCACCAGGGCGTTCTGCACACAACACACACACGGAACATCAGGATCAGCAATCGAATACAAACAAGAATAACCTGCGCCGCTGACATGTATGTTGTCGTACTTTGCTCTCCTCCGACATAGCATTAAAGGCCTTCTTGAGGTAATCTGCATCAAGTTCTTGTAGAGCTTTTCGAAATGTCTGCAAAATGAACGAAATAGGGTAAGCTCCACACGATTTACAGCCAAAACAAGTTATGGGTAGACTGTTACCTTTTCGAGTGCCATTTTGTGATTGAACATGTCAAGCCGCACTTTGTGGATTTCTTCCGCGTGAGTTTTATTCTCTTGCTCCATTTCTTGCATGAGCTGTTCCACGCGACCGCGTAGCTTGATGTTGGCTACTTCCAACACGTCATAGGCCTCCACATGCAGCTCCAATTGACAAACTTGGCGTTGGAGTACGTCAATTTCATGCTCGGCTTGTTGTTTCTGCGTTACATGCTCATCTTCCAGCAACCGCAGTGTTTCCTGGTGCTTTTCGGCCTCCCGTTGTAGTAAGTTTTCTATCGCGTTGATCTGGTCTTGTTTGCTCTTGTTATCTCGTGTCATACGCTCGATGATCTTGGCTTCTTCTCGTAGCTGAGCCTCCGCCTCCTCCACACGCTTACGAAGCTCATCTGTGCTAATTAAGCCAGGCAACGAGCGCCACAACGACAGTCAAGGTAACTAATGCCAGCAACTCGACGTACAACATGCAGACATTTGTTCAGCGCTGTAAAGGATATTCATTGGTGGCGATAGCAGCTTTCGTGCTCGCTCCCGATGCCGGCGCCTTCTTAGTTCTGCATCACGTTCGACACGTCCAAACACCAGGTGTCAGTCAAATCGTCGCTCGAACAGCAAATGCAGTGTTGGGCCCACGTACTTCTTCTTGGGGCCCATTGCTGATGATAGTGCTCAACGAGAAGTGCCTCATGCACAAGCTCCAAATAACCGGGCGTTTCGCAACTATTATATTGACAATTGTGTGCTTCGGTGCAGACCCGAATCTCATACATGTACAAGTTGTACAGGACAACTCGTGTCTCGATTATTGAGATCGTGCCCCGCGTTGTTGTTCGGCTCTAAGCCGGTGGGCCCTGAACTACGAGTACCTGTATTGGATTGCGATTGCTTTTCTACATGCCGAAAATCTGAAAACAGCCACGGCACGCAACTTCTACCGCTCACTTGCCAAGAGCGATGCCGCGAGGCATGGCTTCGGTGCGGCTTTCTGTCTCCAGCAAATATTTTCTTGCGATTGAAAGTGTTGCAGCATTCAACAACTTTCATTTCGATGAACGACAAGGGAGCTAATAAGCTCACTGCAACATGCACGGGTCGACTGGAGATGCGAGGCAAAGCCCGTGAGCTAAATATTCTACAACTGTCTCTAACCCGTGTACAGTGATCGACGGAAGTGTCTACCCGGTCACCATCCGGCTCCGTGCCCAGCTCAGACCAGTGCGTGGAGCTCGACATTCTGCGATCTGCCGGCTTGGTGTTCGAACGCGAGTTTTGCATTGACGAAGTGCAGGAACCCCACTGCGTCGTTGATTAATAATCGGCGATCGATCCATGCGTGCTCCGATGAAGTTGGCGCTCGTGATGGCCGTAGCCTCGGCTACCATTTCGTCCTCCGCAGCTTTCTCGTTCAGGGACTCGACTGTCGCCGGAGAAAGCGACACGGTCGGAGTGGTTATGCCTGCCGACGTGAACCTCGAGAATAAAGCGGTCGGCAAGAAGAAGGGAGTTGACACGGCTTCGACCCCATCTCCGACGTTCTCGGACGACGCGGCCCTATCAGTGGGGCAGACGGACTCAACAGAGCAAACGACTACGGTCTCCAAGGCCGACACGACGCTGGAAAACACGGCGATGACCAAGAAAGGGGTCGATACCGCCGCGACGCCAGCTCCTACGTTTTCCGATGACACCACTGAAAGCGTACAGCAAACGGATGTGACCCCGGCACCGACGGACGATTCCTACACGGACACGTCGGTGCAACAAACCGATTCCACGCCGGCCCCAGCGAAGACCCCGTGTCCGTCACTGCCAACGGCTACCCCGGCAGCAACTACGCCAACGGCTGAGGTTACTCCTGCACCGACCACACCGGTGGCTGGCGAGACGCCCGCTCCGGCAGCTGAGGTGACGCCGGCTCCGAGTACCCCAACGGCCGAAGTAACTCCTACTCCGCCGACCACGACAAGTGAGGACACGGGCAGTGCCAAGACGCCGTGTCCGTCACTACCCCAGGCTACGCCGGCTGCGACCGATTCAACGGATGAAATTACACAAACGGGATCCTCAACGGAGGTGGCCACCCCGGAGCCTACCACTCCGTCGAGCAACGAGGAAGTGACGACGTCTGAGACCGATGGTTCTAGTTCTTCGGAGCAGAGCGGCGACGTGACTCCAGCGCCGACCACTCCTTCCGGAGAGACCACGACAGGAAGTGGCAAGACACCGTGCACCGTCCCCCCTATCGCAGGTTCGTCGTCGTCATCGGCAACGCCCGCCCCCACCTCTATGAACGACGTAGGTGGCTCGTCGTCAACGAAGACGGGAAAGACTCCGTGCCCTTCGCTGCCGCAACCGAGCGACTCCAAGGGCAAAACGCCGTGTCCGTCGTTGCCGCAACCGTCGGACTCGTCGGCGTCGTCGTCGCCAAGCGCCCCTGACAACGCCGTTCAGCAGCAGCAGAGCTCTGGCAACGCCATCCAGGAAAAAAGCTCCACAGCTGCCGGTCGGGTCGCCCCTGCACTGGCGGTGGTCGCTATTTCAGCCGTCTACCTGCTCCTGTAGAGCTGATCTATTACCCGGCCGCAATCAACCAGAAGTCTCATGTCGTCCATGTGCATGCGTGATGTCATCACTGCAGACAGAAGTGCAGTAGAGCTCGTCGATATAGAGGGACCACAGTGCCCATTTTAAAGCTAATCAACCATTTTTGTCTCCTACCAACTCACGTCTCGAAAAGAGAACCAGGAATATTCAGACTTCGACCAGCCTCTTCGTTCCCATCCTGTTCTGATCCTGGGCCTCCAGGATATTATACATGCAGTGCCAACACTTTTGCGGCTCGCAGTGGACTTGGTGCAACAGCATCTACAGTCGTGGCATCGCCGAGAGAGCTGAGCTCCGGCCCAGTCCGACCCGCACCTCAAGTTGAGGTGTTTCCGAGCAGGCGTGAACCTCTCTCGCCCCGTGAAGAATGGAGACCAAATTGTTATTTCGAGTTCAAAAGATGGTGATGGCCATGTCAGTCCAAGGGAGGAGCAATGTACCCATCGTGTTGAGGCCTGAGTGCTTGGGGTCCTTCCGCTCATCGTTTCCAGTCCGTTGAATGCAAGTAAGAAATGTCAGCTAAACGACAAAGTTGTGCCTCGAATGCCAGGGAGTCACTGGCACCTTACCGCGCAATTGCAGTTATTTACATGTATTATACAGTACAGTGTGTGTTAAATTGTCAGGACACCACCAGAACACCTGCCAGCTGCTTTCCCGCACCCAGGCCGCTTCGCCTTTGCTAGATGCCCACGCGGATGCGATGCCTGCCCATGCCATTCTACAATCGCCCGTCGGTCAGTGGAGCGGACTCTTGACGCAGCACAGCGACGTACCGAACAGCCAGCATGCGCGTGACGACCAACCTCGTGGCAATGGCGGCGGTCTGCGTGGCGTTCAGCAGTGTCAGCGCCGTGGAAACCAGTTCCATCACCTTCGGCAACACGGACCTGTCGGTCGAGGGCAACGCCGGTGTCGTGGCGTCGGACGCCGACACGGGTAAAACACCATGCCCATCGCTCCCGCAGGCCACGAGCGTCGCCGGATCCACTACGGACGCACCTGTAGCGACAGACGCCCTAGCAGCTACGGAAGCGCCAGCACCTCCTGTAGCCACCGAGGCCCCCGCCGCCACTACGGTAGCTCCGGAAGCGGCGACAGCTGTGCCGTCAGCCAAGACGCCGTGTCCGTCACTTCCGCAGCCTTCGCTCTCCAGCAGCTCGAGCGGCGATACCAGCGACAAAAGCGCCAGCAAGTCCGGAAAGATCCCATGCCCGTCGCTGCAGACGGCATCCACCTCGTCCGATGGCTCGGTGTCGGCTCCGTGCCCTTCACTGAAGACTAAGACGGCAGCCCCGTGTCCGTCATTGTCGACGGCATCCAAGTCGTCGTCCGACGACGCCGCTAGCGGTAGCAGTGGTGCTGGCGAGGTAGCCGTCTCGACCCTCACGGTGGTCGCCGTGATGGCCTCGGCCATGTTACTGCTTTAGACGCCTCAATGGGAATGCGTTTTGTTGGTGTGTTGGTGGTCGGGTGTTGAGTATGCGTGAATGGACCGAGGTGCTGCGAGTCAAGCGCTCTGCGATGTCTAGTATAACGAAGGAAGCGGCGCCCAGTAATATAAAGTCATATCCTGTTGCTTTTGACTCAAAGTTTTGAGTTGTAAAAGCTTCACATCCACAGCGACCGACAGGTCTGTCAAGCAATTGCGCGACTACATGTATAGGTATTAATAATACAGAGTGGACTGACAAGCGGATCTGTGAGGTGTACACGTCGTGTAGGACCAGGAAAGGCGGTGCAAATTCGAACAGGTGATTTCCTCGGTGCAGCCTGCTGCATGGGCCATGCAGCCAGCTGCACTAAGGCAAGTACATACCAGACGCAAATCGTTAAATGGGTTCACATATCGGTTATTGTTCAAAACAGCAAGTTAAGTTGGTTTTAGAAACTGGTATTGTAGTGTGCATGTCTATAGCATCAACGTGCCAGAGCTAGGATGGCGGCGGCGTACAAAGCGAGCGAAAAGCGCTGGAAGCGCGCCGCGGACGAGGACTTGCAGCACGACGCGGGGTTGCTAGACCCGCGCAGCCTCAGCAAGGAACAGCAGGCAAAGGTGCGATGCGTGGGCTCCTGGAAGTGGGACCCAGAGGACGAGGAGCAGCCCGTGATGGCCTTCGATGGCTTTGGCGCGTCGCACCGCGGTTTCTGCGTGATCCCTAATGCGCTGGGTGCCAAAACGCAGTTGCAACTCGCTCACGCTTGTCTGTACGTGAAAACGCGGAGCTTTTGGCGGTGCATCACGAGGTGAGAGCTGACCAGTTCGTCGCCTACTTTTGCAGGACCGAGTTTGCAGAGGAGCCGCATATAACCAACATGCATCTGCAGAACCAGCAAGTGTCCGAGATTTGGCGCAAGGCACGCGAGTCGCACCCGCAGGACCCGGCACAGTTTCCACTGCTCGCGAAGCTCTGCTGGGCCGCCTCGGGATACCACTACGACTGGACCGCACGGAGATATTATAAGGACAGCTTTTCCCCCGTGCCCGAGTTACTGCAGCAGCTCGGTGCGCGGTGTGCCGCGGCGTGCGGCATGGCGATGGCGACTGAGGCTGTGATCGTCAACTACTACAAGCAGAAGTCGTCTATGGGCGGGCACCTGGACAATGTCGAGTACACAATGGACCACCCGGTGGTGTCACTGTCGCTTGGCAGTCGATGCGTCTTCCTTATGGGGGGATACACAAAGGATGAGCCTCCGCTGGAGGTTCTCCTTCGAAGCGGAGACATTGCGATCATGGGCGGAGCATCGAGGACGTGCTACCACGGCGTGGCCCGCGTGCTGCCCACACCGTTCAGCGAGGAGTTCGACGTGCTTCCGCAGAGCGACGACGAGTGCGAGGAGTACGAAGCGGTTCGGACGTATTTGAGCACCCAGCGCATTAACGTCAACATGCGGCAGGTGTACCCGTCGGAGCCCGCCTCCACAGATTAACTGGGAATAGAGATTTGTTGGCCTGTACCCAAACGACGCCCACCTCAATTCGGTCAACCAAGCAAACGGTATGGAGATTGCATGCTGGCGTTCGAGTTGGTGGCGACTGTAGAAGATCACACACGACTACCGAATTCTTCCACCGGATTGGAACTCGAGTTCATTATTCGCTCGAGTAACACCTTAGCGCAAGTTTGTCGTTCCACGGGTCCAGTCGCGAAGGATTCGAGCAAACACCTTAGCACAAGTTTGTCGTCGCACTGCGGACGATTGTCGTGGCGACTGGAAAGATGGAAGTCGCGCGCCTATGCGCCTTCATACTTCGACGTCTGTTGGGGACACTCGTGTCTTTGGGTCTGCTGGTCAATGCCAACGGCAACCTGTACGCCAGCACTAGCAGCACATTCGCCACCGCTGATGCCCATGCCCGCAGCGCCAGCGAAGAGAGCCGCTGCAATCATACGCGCGGTCTGGGCCGGGCGGCGTGGCACGTGAGTTTGCACCGCAGCTTGCTGCGTTGAAAAATATGACGCTCATCGGTAAGTCCAGTGAGTCAGGCGCCTGTCGTCCTGAAATATTTTATTTCGCCAACTTATGGAAACTTCAATTATAGCCTTAGTGTGCTCGAGAATTGGTACACTCACATGTATCACAGCCCGCTCGCTCGACTGTTTCAGAAACTACATTTCTAGCCCCTTCGCGAATGAAACGTCAATTCGAGCGGCGCGCGTCTCTCGCGCCCAAAACCCAGTCTCCAGTGATGCTACACCTCATAAGCCATTTCACCGTGGTGCCGTGCTACTTGGAACGGAGAAGTCCCACGCTCTCGGCAAATGGACCAGCAAGCCCAGTCCGCCGATGAGACCGCGCGGCTCGAGCGGCGACGCAAGCAGTGCCGCGTGAGCCAGCGGCGCTACCGGGACAAGAAGGGCTCGACCGAGTACAACCTCAAGCTGGACGTCAACAGTCTGCGCGAGAGCGTGCAGTCGCTCAAAGGTCTGCGCGAGCTGCTGCAGACCAAGCTCTGGAGCTCCAAGCTCGCGCAAAACGCGGCGGTGCTCAAGGCCGTGGAGCAATACTACGTCGTGTTCGAGCAAGGGCTGCACAACCCGGAGGCCGGCGGCGAGAACGTGCGCAAGTGCTTCCAAATGCAGCTGGGCTTCCTCGGTGCCTTCCTTGACGACCGCGTGCAGTTCGGAGACGCGCACGGGCTTAAGGACGTGCTGGAGCAATGGCACCGCTACACGCAGTTCCATGCGTGGATTGAGACTGGCTTCGAGGCGGCGGAGGTCTTTGGCTCCACGGACTCGCCGGTTGTTGTGGCGCAGGGCTCGCTCACTGTGTGCATGAACCGCGTGACGCTCGAGAAAATATTCCCGAGCGCGCTGGACGACCCGGAGCTCGCACCGCTGTTGATGGATCACGTGGTCGAGTACCGGACGACCACCACCTTTTCGTTCAATGAGCGCGCGCAGGTTGAGCGTCTGGACTGGGAGGTAGACTTCCTGGGCGGCATCAGCAGCCTGTTCGGCAGCGCCGTCGACGCGTCTCGCGTGCTGCAAGGTGCGCTGCTCACAGATGGCTCCAAACTGAGTGCCAGCGTTGAGAACGTCACGTCGGTCGGCCGGCGGCAGCTCAGCATGGTGGAGCGTGAGCTGGACTACGCCATGACCTGAGATCTGCGAATTTGTGTACGATAGTGAGTAAAGTATGGATGTGAAAGGGCCGTGCCAAACGAGAGCTGGCCAGCAGCGTGCTTGTTGGGCAGCAAGCTCTCCTTCATAACTAAATCGGTATAAATAACGTGGCTGTCCAGGTGCTTAGCGGCATTCGGTTGACAGGTTCCGGGAGGACAATTCTAGGTACCGCCTGCTGAACGTATCCAAAAGCTGAGGTTTGAGTGTTGGCAAATTAAAACTGCTACACAAGCCTGCTCTGGGCAGGAGTTGGTAGACTACAAACGTCGTTCTAAGACATGGTATAGTGCTGGTCAAGCCTGGATGAAGTCCAAATCGTCCTCGCCCCCGGGGGACACTTGGCCGAGCTTGCAGCAGTCCGAAATGAGTGCGCGCTGCATGACGCGCGAGGTGGCGTAGGTGCTACCCAAGCGGTTGTTGATCCCGGCGATGAAGTCGACGTCGAGGTCCTGGCGCTCCACTTGGGCGCACTCGTTGAACACGTACGTGGTGGAGGTCGGATACTCGATGTCGCGACTCAGTAGTACCTGCACCAGCTCCTCGTTGGCGAGGATATGTGGGAACACGTTCTCGATCGACGTGCGGTTCAGCCGTACTGCGAGTATGCTCTTGGCCACCACAATGGGCGCGTCCTCCGAGCCGTAGACCTCGGCCGACAGCATGCGTACGGACAAGTTGGCGTGGAACTGCGTGTACAGATGCCACTGGTCCAGTACGCCCGAGACGCCGCGCGAGTCGCCGAACTCCACCTCCGTGTCCATGAACGCCTTGACGAAGCCCACCTGCATGTCGAAGCACCTTTGTACGCGCTCGCCGCCCGCCTCTGGGTTGTGGAGTCCGTGCGAGAATACCGTGTAGTACTGCTCGGCGGCCTTCAGGACGGCGCCCTCGCGCGCCAACCGGGAGCTCCAGATCTTTGTCTCCAGTAATTCTCGCATGCCCTGCAGCCGCTGCACGTGCTCGCGCAGGTTGTTGACGTCCAGCTTGAGGTTGTACTCGGCCGATACTTTTTTGTCGCGATAGCGGCGCTGGCTCACGCGGCACTGCTTCCGGCGCCGCTCCTGACGTTGCATTGCCTCCTCGTCGGGCGTGGCAGCTTGGAGCTTGTCCTCCTTCTGCTGCGGTGTCGCTACTACCACCGCGGGGATCGTTGCGTAGTACTGGAACGTCGCCATGGCCTCCAAGCTCAAGTGTGCAACTGCCGGGGTGCTGCGCGGGAATGATGAACGCTACCAACGGTTGGGCAGAGTGCGGAAACGAAAGCGTCGACGTCTGGAACGGTCCGCTCGCGGGGATAACTTAGTGAGTCGTCGGATTTCGTCTGGCTCAAGACCCAAAGACACGCAGTCGTTGGTCGAAGGCTGCAATTGTTGCAGTGCACCATGATCTGGACTAGTGAGGAGCTCGGTATTAATAGGGGGGGGGGGCCGGGGTTTCGCGCTCCGGCCTCGATATTTATTCACCGTTTATCAGAACCTTCGACACTGGTGTCGAATCGATTTGCAATGTGACTCCAGCGGACACCTGCAGGCGAATTCCACGCCAAATATCCTAAAAAAAATGCAGTGCGTTACATAACCAATATTTGAACTGCTGCCTGGCAGACAAACACGTCGTCTCGTGCTGTGGCAATGGTATCGCCTGTCGACAGCACATGGAAACTGTGAGTCCTTCGCAATACCGTTGTCAGTCTGGTTGCCGACTGATGGGACTAAAAATAACGATTTGGAGACCAAAATCGACCAAAATAATAAATTTGCGATGGTGCGGGGCGATGCTGGTCGAGCGGAGATCCCGCCGATGCTGTCGCAGGAGCAGCGCCGCGCGTTGACGTACACGCCGCGTTGTCGCCAGCGCTGGGGTGAGCGACAGACCGAGGACGCCGCGCACCTGCTGGCGCCGGAAGACGTACAGGAGTTTCTGACGCAATTCGCGTGGCTCAAAGAGACGGAAGTGGTTCGTTCGGCTGCAAATATGCACGTTGCGAATGCAAAAAAGGCTAACCACTTTTGCGGCATGGCGCAACGCTTTTGCAGGCGCTCCAGTGTCTTTTTGACAGCGAGTTCAACCTGCCCAAGTCCGTGCAGCTGCTGCTTGCGGCTCGTAGGGAACGACACAGAACGCAGCGCGATCGGAACGAGCGACTGCAGCCAGAAGCCTTTAAAGCTGCAGTCGAGAGACACGGCAAGAAGTTCCACCGCGTGCAGGTGCGTGTTGCATGCAAATGTGCTGCAAAAGTCAGGAAACATCATATTTGGTGGTGCAATCTTCATATTTGGTAGCAAGCACTTGGGCAGAAAGTGATCACGCGAGAAGTGGTGAGTAAGTATTATTTGTGGAAACGCACAACGGAGTTTAAGGAGTGGAGGCAACGCCAAACTGCCAAGAAGACTAGGCAGAAAAAGAAGGAGGCGGAGCTTCTGCGCCAATGGGGTGAGGAGGACGAGGCCGATTCGGAAACGCAGGCCTTCCTGAGCTATCACAACGAGCACTGTGAACTGTGCGCCACTGGAGGCAAATTGCTCTGCTGCGACGGCTGTGCGCGTGCCTACCACTTCAGCTGCGTCCAACCGCCGATCACGAAAGTACCCAACAAAGACGAAGACTGGTTCTGCCAGTATTGCCAGGAGGCGTTCGGCAGACCAAAGCCCAAGATGGTCCCGAGTGACGACAACGAGTACTGTCAGACGTGCGCTCCTTTCCCTGGTGTTCCGCGCACATTGATAGAATCCATGACAGACGCGAGCAGCCAGGAGGACGGTGACGAGCTAGAGCAAAATTCGGACGACGATGTGGTCTCTAGCGACGAATTGGCCAGCGAGCACGACGGCGACTTGTCCGATTTCCCAAGTACGGACGAGGTAACCTCGAACGCCGGTAACTCCGGAAGCCTCACAGACAATGAGTCTGATAGTACCAACGTCAAAAATCCGTCGGTTTCGCCTAGAGCCGACAGTACCAACCCGGGACGAAAGTCTACCCCAGTAGTGTACGTTGCTGCTCAGAATCAGACGTCAGAAGCAGAAGTGGAACCTACTAGTGGGTTATTGCAAGTAGTGACAACCACGCCGATGGAGCACCCTATTGAGTCGTCTCCTGCTGGGGTAAGACGAGTGTCGCCTGTACAACCTGAAAGGCCGGGGTCCGGTAGAAAGCGTCCGCGGAAGACCCTCGCGCCACGCCGTATTCCTCCGTCTCGATTCGACAGCTGAGCAAAGTTGACCGTGGGATTAGTTTTTGTTTTTCGTAAGTTTTTTTTTCTCCATGAAGTTCATACATGCAAACAGGTTTCAACATCTTCAGGGGCTGTTGGTAGCGTTGTCATCAATTGACGAGCAATTCTACGATTATCCGTTTTTCAGGGCTAGAAACAGGTGCGACAGCGTACTCATTTCTCAACGGGATAAGCAGCCACCCAACCCAGCTGAGAAAAAATCAGCGCAACTGAGTATCAATTCGCGAAATGGCGGAAGACGCCAACGTCCGCGCGGATATCCCGACGCTGCTGTCTGTCGTGGACCAACAGCGCAATAAGACGCACTTCAAGCCCCAGTACCAGCAGCGGTGGGGCTGGCGCGACGGTGGACGACCAAAACTCTCCCCCAATGAGGTCGCGGAATTCGTCGAAACGTATGCCTGGCCGAAAGAGACAGAGATGGTAAAAAGAGATGCTTTATACTGCAAGTGCATTGCAAATTGCGTTGCTCATTATGCTCTGTCGTGTAATTAGGCGCTGCAAAGTTTGTTCGAGGGGGGCTATGACGTGCCTCGAGCAGTGGACATCATTCATGAAGCTCGTCGGGAGAAAAAACTGAAACGAGAAGAGGTGGAACGGATCCACAATTTTATATTCAAGAGGGCCATGGATCGACATGGCAAAAAGTTTCATCTCGTCAAGGTAATTAGGATCAAGTTCGGGACTTTAAACAAAACAGTAGGTCGTGGCTCACTCGTTCTCTTGTGAGTGAACAGCGACGGATGGGTCGGACGGTGACAACTCGAGAGACGGTGAGCAAATTTTACTTGTGGAAGAAGACGCCCGAGTATGAACAGTGGCATGAACGTCAACGGGAGAAGAAGAGAAAGCGTGAAGCTAAACGCCTCGCTCACCTCCGCCCTGCTGCTGACCAGCACAACGAGTACTGTGAAACCTGCGTAAAGGGTGGCAAACTGTTGTGTTGCGACGGCTGCGAGCGAGCATACCACCTCAACTGTGTGCGACCTGCTCTGTTGGATGTTCCTGACGGTGACTGGTTCTGCTCATGTTGTCGAGATGCGGCCCCTAAGACGCCGTTAGCCGAACAGCGCAACAATGTGAACGTTCCTTCCTCAAAATCCCCTTCTAGACCGAAGACAAGGCCAGATGGCAGCAGTCTGAAGGGAAAGACCAACTTAGCGGCAACTAGCCGACCTTGCGGTGTTTCAAAGAAGACTGTGATTAAAAGTCCGGCGACCAAGAAGAAGAGTGCACCGACGGCAAGCATCAAGCCCAATAAAATATCTGCCCATCTCAGCACCGACGACTTGAGCCCAAACGATGCCATCAGCGATATCACGACCGAGTCGGATTCTGATGGTGGTGCTGCCAAAGTGTTCCAAGCGCTTTCGCCGAAATATGTGGTCACGACGCCTTTGAAAAAGCGGAAGCAGCAGTACGCAAACATTGGAGTAAGTATTGGTCGGTCTCGCTACGCTTCGCCGTTGCGCTCCCTGGAATATCTGAGCAATCCTCCTGAAGCTCTCCGCAAAGGAGTAGTGCCTCTGCAACTGGAGTCTGCCTCTTCTAATCGGAAACGCAGATGTCGAGTCGACGCAAAAAGGAGCATCGTGCAATCTGCCGCTATTCGCTAATAAAGCCTGCAGACAACGACTCAGGGTCACCGTCGCACTGGGGTGACAAGCCTGCAAGCGCGCATCGCACATCGACCGGTTTCGTATTGATTGAGCATTTCCAGTGGAAGAATTATGCGACTCGCACCACAATACGAAGGAATTCCCTGCATTACAAGTGGAATTCCGTTTGGCATGATCTACAGTATGGATTGGAGGAAGCGATGTGTTGGTCGAAGCCACATCACCGTGAGTCGCAGCACGTGACCTATGTTTATCACCGTCAATTGAGCCATCCTAGAAGCCCCCCCTCCCAAAGCGTTTGCCTTTATGGATTGACTTCAAGTGCGATGCCAACTAGCAACTACTACTTCGTACAAGACAGTTGCAAGTCAACGTGCATTTTTTTCTTCGAGTATTATCGATTGTCGGAGCTACATGAACATGACCGAAGAGCTACAGGAGGCAACACCAAGTGACAGCAGGATCATCGACTACCTGAAGTGTCATCAGCCGCGACGATTAAAGCCTCCGCCGAAGCCACCAGCGCCCGGCGCGGCACCCCCAAAGCCAGCTTGACCTCCGGCCCCACCTGCGAATCCGTTGGCACCGCCAGTTTGGCCGAAGTTCCCCATCGCACCTTGGCCGCCAACCCCACCAAAGGCATTGCCACCTTGCGGACCGAAACCCATTTGTTGACCGCCG
>AWVV02000673.1:0-11357 GCA_000500205.2 Phytophthora lateralis | reverse complement strand
ATGGCGCACGACTGGAAACGCTAGTTGTGACTGAGCGTTGTGGCGAAAGACTGAACGTTGCTCAGGGAGGGATGCTGTTTAAACGACTGACTGACAGTCGGTCCGGCAAATCTAGGCGAGGCACTCCATTTAGGGAGCCCACCCCACACACTCTGGGGCTGTCAGTTAGAGAATAAGGAGGTTTTTGATCAGTTAGAGAACTACAATTGTGAAAGTCATATAAACTCATTCGCACACAGAGACGACACACCATATAAAGAACGCGTAGTCAGGTAGAGAGGCTCGGTTAGGGAGGTGTGACTGTATTTGAATGCTTATTTTAGGACTTAATTCTTTGACTGATACACTACCCTCTGCTGATTAGGTACGGTACCGTACACGTAACTGTACCCTATTTCAGTGGCCACACTGACTGCGACAATGGAGAAGGCTATCGGTGCTGAGATGTCTGATAGCTTTGGGCTTATCATCGATGGTTAGTCGTATAGAACAGAGCGCTATCTCGCCACGTATGCCTGCTACGAAACGGAGGCTGGGCCGCAGTACCTGCTGTTGTCGCTGACTCTAATGATCGACGAGCCTGACGACCAGCTGAATACGGAAGACCATATCACTATCACTGCACCGATTTTAGAATTTCGGTAATTCAATCTCTGGTTGCAAGTACTTGGTCAGGGACAACTGCGCAGTCAACAAGCGCATAGCTAACCTGCTTGGCGTTCCACTTGTTGATTGTGCAAATCACCGCCTTAACTTGGCTGTCCGCGACTATCTGGAGTCATACGACAACATTTTGGAAGAGATGCAGCTGCTCCTGCGCAAAATGCGGACCCTGAACCAGTCCGTCAAATTAACGTAATATGGGTATCCCATTTTGTTATTTGGTACATAGCTAACTTTCTATTTTAGGACCAAAACGCCGTCGGTGCCCGTCCTGAGGAAGGATACGCACAGGTCTTCGACGTTCACGATGCCCAAGCGCTTCTTCCGGTTGCGCGAGCATATTTCGGCAGACGACGAAGACCTAGCCGACTATTAATACCTCCCCTTTCGGACGACCCAGCGCAAGCTAGCGGCACTTTTGGATAGCCTGCGCGACATAGAGTCGGTCTCCAAGCGACTGTATGCTGCTGGTCTTACTCTGATGGATGCCCGGGATCTGTGTGACGGCTTCATTGAGATTAGCCCGTCGTTTGTGAACTATTTCGGTAAGTGCATTGCATTTGCTTTATTTGTATGGGAATACGTATTTAGCATGTTGGTGTCTTGTTGTGTCTCTAAATGTTAGCACCGAATTCAGATATTGTGCACGCCGTCACTTTCAAACAGGCCGTGGTGAAGATACTTGCCGGCGAAGCGTCGCAACTGTCGGTGGAAGAAGTGACCATTCTTGAGCCCAGTAAGCACCTACCGGGCAGCGTGGCAACGGTTTAGCCGCAGTCGACGGAGGGATTGGCCGAGCGAATTTTCAAGCGCCGCAAAACTCAAGCAATTTTAGTCTCCTACTAGCTGGTAAACGCGATTCATCCGACGTCGAACATAATGGAGAGTATTATCAGTGTCACTCAGGCGGTACTACACCATGAGCGACACTGCCTCTTCCCGACGATGCTGGGTATGCTTTTGATTTTGAAGGTGAACGATACCCTCTGGAATATCGTCACGGTGGAGCAGTGCTTGTAGGTAGTTCACCTGTAACTGCAGTAATTCACTGTGTTATCTTCTCTTACCGAATTATGTATTTGTTTGTCTCCAGCATCACCATAGCGCTATTCATTTTCTTCGTAGGTGATCAGTAGATCTATATCGTATTTTGGGGATGCCGGCTGGTACAGTACGAGTCAGTCTGCTCCCTTTGTAAGGCAATTTATTAATAACAGGGTAACACGGTTGAGGTATATTCTGTTACTTTCGTTTTCGTTTTTCAGTGAGGTACATTGATGTCACTTAGTGTAACGTAACGACTTCCTATGTCCGTTCTAGTCATCTCCCTTATGTCGATCACTATCTTTTACCAGCTTACGCCTCCCCGCAACGTGCCTACGGCCCCTAGAGGCAGGCGGCTGCAGCATCCCCTTGTGCTGCATCTTCCATTATGTCGATCCACGGTGCCATGTCAGACTCCATGTGTTTTGTCGCGTGTTCCCAGTCTTTCTCTGCTGTGCTCGAGCCAGCTAACGTCACCTGAGTACTCCTTCCGTACTGCATGGCAGTACGTGCCAAACTGCCCGCCATTTTATTGCCACTCCGCGTGTGGGTGTGCCATCCATAAACCGTAATCCTGTCCGCCAGCCTGCTGCAGTGCCAATACCCTGCTTGCAGATGTTTCGCCTGTGGCGCCTTTCGTCGTTGGTGTTGGGCGATGACGTGCACATTGTCACCGATAATGTGAATCGGTGTGTAGTGTCGCCGGACACATTCTCTGAGCCCCATGAGCAGGCCGAACCCCCGGCAGCCTGCGCCGTGACGCCACCCGACGCGAACGACATCGAGCCGTTCCATTGTGCCTCCGTGTCTCCCACGGTGCTGCCTGTGCTGAGAACAACTGCCCCGCTGCCAGCAGTGCCGGTTTTGCCACTCACCCGCCCTCCAACGAACAGTAGATAACACCGGCGCGGCGGAACATCCATGTGACGATTGAGACCGAGTCCATACCCGATCAGAGCGCGGCGAACAAGGTTTGCCACCAGTTCGCCGGCAACCGGATCTGGTCGTTGCTTGCAGTAATGCCTGACGGTGCCGTAGTCATACCGCAGTGTGGTGACCCGTCGTGGCATTGTTCAATGAGTCAAAATGATTAACTCTCCATCTCCAAACAGACTGCAGATATAGAGCAACCCCCAGTCGCCAACGAGCAGCAGTAATGTCAGAGACCATTTCGGTCAGATTAGGCTGCGGATCAATGACCACCGATCGCACCGCCCCCATGACATCCCACACCCCTTTAGGTGTGTCGTGGAGCCGGAGACCAAAGATCGCCGTCTCCAGTCCCGCTTCTTGTACTCCCAAACGTCTCCAAGGCTGAAGAAGGTGGCGCCTCAGCAGTTCCGCCGCTGGACATTCCCAAAAGACGTGGTGTAACGTAACATCAGCCAGATGCAGTGCAGCATCTGCTAGCCCCAAGGCCCCATGCCCACAATTCTCCGAAGCCGTTTCCCTTCGAGTTGAGTAAGCCCTTTCACCGCCAAGCCACTGAGTTGCTGCCACTGTATGGCACGCTTGTCAATACTCGCAACTCCATGTCTGTGCTTTGCTGCCGCCACACGCTTCTTATACATGCCACGAGTTCTGGACCATCGCTGCCGGCCCACCCACAAACATACGATCCTGCTCAGGAGTGGGTGTGGATGGACTTCTTTAACCTCCACTTCCGAACCGGCGTACGCTTGCAGCGCCCGTAGTAGTCCGGTGGGATTCGCAACCATGACTACTAACGACGGTGGCTCAATAACACCAGCAGAGAGCATCGCCTCTATAGTTGATCCGTGCCTCAAGTGCACGACTACAGGGTGATCTAAGGGAGCTGCGACACACGCTACCTCGCGCTCGTATACCGTCCTTGTGGCTATCTCCAAGAAGTTCACCAGTAATGTATGGGCAAGCCTTTCCGAATTCAGTCGCTGGTCGGCCGTCGTCACGGCCTCCGCGAAAGTGAACCGAACTTGGCCAGCAGCAACTCTTGTCCACCGGACGATGTCTCCAAGCAGAAGAGGACCGCCTCGAGAAAGGTCGACCTCCTGCGCAATTGAGTGACGGTCTCCATCCTTCCCGTATATGTTTAACACTTGTGTGTCCGCGTATGGCAGCCACTCTATGCGAAATTATCCCCTAGTCTTGAATTCCGCGTACGCCTTGGTGCCGGTTAGCCGCCGGATGATCCCTCACAGTTGCAGTCAAGATATGTAGCCTGCCATGCCGTCCATACCCTGCCAAATGCGTAGGCAGTCTTAGCGAATTTCTCCAGTGTGCCCTCCTCACTGCACTCCGGCGCCCCAGCTTGTGCAATCAGTGCCCGCCCAGTCCTCCAGAGCGTAGAACGCCGTCCAACCCCTGAGTGTGCCACTGGCACATATTCTGGCGTGATGAAGATTTTGGGTACTAATCCGCGTTTGGCGTCGTGGAACAGTATGTTCCCCCGCAATTTGCTGCCCCAGGGTGGCTTGTTCCGCCCAGCGACTCACCGTGACAGCCGACATAGCATACAAATCCGTCCGTAAGTCTGGGATGGCCAGACCCCCAGTCGATCGAGGAAGTGAAGCTAAATCATAATCGAACCATGCGCGCATCCCTGTCACGACTTTCGTGGACTGCCCGTGCCATACGTAATTGCGGACACGGGCACTGAAGTCATTAACCGCCTCTGTCCTTGGCCAGGAGTGTCGGGCGATGTACATTAGATTCGGAATAATGATCGCGCCGGCCACCAGGCTGCGTTGGTCGACTGTTAGCACCTTTTGACTGGCCAGACGCAAGCGCACTGTCAATTTCTCAATGGTAGCCGTCCATGTTATCTGCGGCGATATATCACTTCCAACTTGCTGCCCTAAGTAACGGCAAGCTTCGCTGGCTCCTCTGTAGGCGAGTGAAGCGGGAAGTGCCATGTGCTGCTGTGGGCCCCGTGGGTGAAGCGCAATAACCATAGTCTTATCCGTGTTAATTTGTAGCCCTGAGGCTGATCCAAACTGGTGTAATATCCGCAGTAGTCGAGGAATTTCGGATGGGCTGCGTACAAATGCCGCTGTGTCATCGGCATAACCGGCCACGCGGAGTTCAAACCTACCAGCCGCAGACTGTAAGACCACGCCCTGTAACCCCATGAGCCCGTCTAATGTGCGCTACAGTGGGTCGAGGGCCAGAATCAAAAGCAGTGGAGCTAAAGGACAGCGCTGGCGAATGCCGCTGGAAACTAGTATCCGTCTAGAAGGCGATCCATTGGCCAAGAACCTAACCGTTGTTCCGTCGTGAATGGCATCATAAATTTGGGTGGGTATCCCTTCCGCCGGAGAAATTCTAACAAAAAGTTGCGATCCAAAGAGTCGTAAGCTTTCTTAAAGTCGAGTAGTAAGGCAGTAGCATCTTGCTGGTCGGGATCCGAAATGACCATGCGCTGCGCCGCATTGTACAGATCAAGTGTTTCATGTATCGTACGCCCCGGTACGAATCCATTCTGGTTGGGGTGGATTTCATCAGGGAGTGTGATACCAACCCTGCTGGCCAATATCCGAGTAAAGAGTTTGTGGTCAGTATTCAGGAGAGCCAACGGCCGGAAATTCAAAGCATCTCGTGAAGACCCGCCTTTCTTGAGGCAAAAAATATCTGCGTCCAAGAAGGACTTGGGGAACACACCTTGGTCATACCACACATTAAAAAGAGAAGTGAGAATGGGTGTGAGTGAGGTTTCGTACTCCCTGTACCACCCATTACCCAGTCTGTCGGGCTCTGAAGCCTTGCCGTCTTTGCAGGCACGCAGAGCCACAGTTACGTCCTCCTCAGAGAAGCGATCATCAATCGCCGCTATGGCCGCACTCTCCTCGGCAGGGCAGCTCCCCAGGCTGCCACCTCTTTGGCTGTGTCCAGGTCCGTGCCTGGTTGTTGAAGAATGGGCTGCCATGCATTCGCCAGCACATCCGCCTTGTCGGGGACCCCGCGCGTGGGCGCTCCACGTACCGGGTCAAGCCGCCGGATTACGTTGTCACTGAATTTGTTGGAAACCCTCTTGAAAAACACCTAGGTGGTTTTGCCTGTCCAGTGTGTCGCCTCTCGGAAACGTCGCCGCTGTCTGCTGCTGGCTTTGTCCTGCTGGATGTCAGCAATGGCGCGCCGCAGCCTAGCAGCACGAATCGGTCCCACCACATCATCTAAGGTGAGCCCCTCCAGATCTTCGGTGACGGTATCCAAGACGACGTTGTTGGCGAACTCGTCGCGCGAGGTTTTGTTTGCGCGAATTGCGGATGGCACGTTTGCACTCTCGTACGCATATGCGAGTTCTGCGCGCTATTTCGATCTTCAGGCGCTCCCAGCTCTCCGCTGCCGCGTCTGGCTGATCTTTCTCGAGTGTGGCGGCAAAGTCACCAAGCAATTGTCTCGTCGGGGAGGCAACTGCGGTCGCCGCATAGTCCGGTACAGGGTGTATACGTGCAGGCCGTTGCACTCGAATCGGGTCGTCAGTTGAGCGAACGTGGAGTTTGGCTCCTTGATGATCGGAATGAGCACCCATGTTCACCGTGTTCCATGCTGCTACCCACGCCATGGCTGCAGCCGACACGTACCATCGATCTAACCTGGAGGAGGCTGTCGTGCCCCCAGGTACCGAATATGTATAAGTGTGAGTCTCGGCCTGATGTCGCCTGAGTCCTGCTGCATCCCAGTATTTTGGCCGGGCCACCGCAATTGGATCCAGTACCCCCCAGACAGTAAGTAGATCACGTAGTGCCGCAGATGCATGACTGCCTGTTCTGGCGTGAAAACTTCTGTCGGCATGCTCATCAAGCGTACAATTAAAATCACCTCCCACGAAAAGAAGGCCCCATTTGGCAAATTCGAGGTCCATGAGGTTGGTGAAAAATGCCTCTCTGTCAGCTGGACGGTGAGGTGCGTAGATATTACACACTGTGATCGGCGTACCGTCTACTGAACCGCGAATCGCCATGAAGTGCACCGACCAGCGATCTGGCAGATAAGGTGTCGCTCACTTGAAATACCCGTAAGGGTCCATCAGCACCGCCACTCCGCCTTTTTTTGTCCGCAGCTGGGGACCAATAAGAGTGAGTGGGCTGATCTGGTCCGATTCGAAAGCCCCACCTGCTGGCGTAATAATGTTCATAACGAGTGACGTCATCCTCGCCGACATGCGTTTCTTGTAGTATCATAACATCTGCTCTGCCATGGTCATCCTGTTCACCCAACGCTTGGAACCAGTGGGCCCACGCCGCATCCGTGGCTCCCAGCCCGTTGTCGTTGTGGGAAACGAAACCAGAGGTCAGGTCATGATCATGAAGTACATGTTTGCGTTGGAGCTCTTCTTCCCGACGTTCTTGCTTGCGTCGTCCTGCCACCTGCTCCCGTTAGTGCACTTTGAAGAGGGTCTTGATGGCGAGACGTTTCTCATCCGGATCGGGTACAGTCTGGTAATATTCGTGCAGTTCCGATTGTCTGCGCTCTACGGCAGCACTATCGCGACCTTGGTCTCGGTCGATCACAGCTGGTTGGCGACCCAGCCGGCCATCATATGCAGTAATATTGCCAGTTTCCTCACCGTTCTCAAAACTCTCAGGCATGGAACGTTCTTCCGTGAACGACGGATGGTGTAAGATATGCCCATCTCTCACATCCGTTTGGGGCAGTAGGCTGCCCTTAATTCCGGCGTGGGGACGCGGGTGGAGAGAAGTCATCGTCTTGACTCTCGCCCCACGCCTGTCCCGTCGGCGCCAAGGTAGCGCTACTCCAATCATTGCGCTCTACCACTCCGTGGCACAGCGTACGCAGAAACCGGATTTCCTCGTACCATGTGGCACGCGCTCCGTGAGGTGCGGTAGAAAACAAAGTGTCCTCCCATCCGCTAACCGTGTAAGGTAGGATATGGAGAAGTCTCCAGACCCTCTCTGTTAATTGATCAGGCTGAGCTCTGCCCAATCGCCTTGGTAGCCAGTGCGTCAAGCGCATCCATCAATCCGCCGCGCCCGCCAAAGCATGTGCCGTCTCTGTGGGTAAGTCGGTCCCCGTGGCCGCGTTCAGCCATTCTATGCAGTAGACTCGTGCCGCCGGTTTAGTCATCGGGTCTTGGACTATCCGTTGTAGCGCACCCAGTTGTTCCCGATACACTTCAACAGACCCCCACTGTTCCAGAAGCGTAATCGGCCACTGCTTTGCCTCGTGCTCCGGGTAAGGTAGAAATGCAAATAGATGCCGCCGCGCATCCTCGCTTGTCATCCGCCAACCTCGGAAACCCTCGATTTGCGTGCGGTGCTTCGTGGGCGGCGTTTGGAAACCATGTCGATATAGTGTGCACCAAGTGAGAAAAGCTTCCCTGTTCGCCTTCTGAACAAGGGCCGCCAACGGTCTGTCCGCTTTCTCCACCGGTCTCTCCTCACATTCGCTTAGTATTCGGAAGTAGGAGGTCATCATTACGTCACCTGTTGCCGGCCTCGCGAAACGAACCGGGATGCGTGGTTCTCCATCCACCTCCAGATTGTTACTCTGAGAGTTAGACGCGAACTTGGCCAGTCCGTATTCATGGTGGATATCACATTCTTCTCGGGCGAGTACTTCGCCCAGTCAGCCTCAAGTTCTGCACGTGGGAGAGTAGGCAGGCCCATACGGGTGTGGGCAAGATCTAATCTCGCTCTCATGTCGTGGCGTTTAAATAGCAAGCCATTCACTCCGTCACTCTCAGCCAGTTGATTGACTGTCCGTAAATTCACTGTGCGCTCATAGTTTATCATCGAGTTCACCTCGGTCTTGCAGTCCAGTTCAGCGGCAATATCCTCCGTGAATTGAGGGTCGCCTTCAGCTCTCCATCGCAGAAACAACTCCCCGTGACTCACGCCATAAAAGTTTCGTTCGTCACGTCGAAGCACTACGAAAGTGGGCAACACATGCAGCCGCCAGCACTGTCGAAGGTATTCAGTAGCTTCCCGATCTGTGAGAGCCGTGCAGTACCCGCTTTCATGATCCGTGCCATCACCCAAGCGATACTTCCCGTAGAAGTACCTTTGCACATGCGCATCTGACACCTCATTCGCGTCAAAAACAATAATGGGTTCTATGCAGTACTGCGCAATGGCGCGTTGCCCGTGAGGTCCAGCCCAGAAAGATGCAGGCACTCTTCTGCCAGCGGAACGATGCCGCGCGGAGTCGTAGTGTGCATAAAATGCAGCTACGGGTCCGTGTGTGGTTGTGTACTTCTCTCTATCCGGGTACAGCTGAGTTCACTACAATATGGGGTCCACCAAGTTGAGCGCTACGTCTCTGCGCAAATTCGCCATCATTAACGTGTAGACTCCCTTCTTCAGGTCAGTCGCGTCCTTCACTACCTCCGATGTATTTGTCATTCCCGGACCCGCATGATTAATCTTCGTAGCCAATACTGCCAGGAATGCGCATTGCCCGTTCGCTGTCACCTTGACCTCTCGGCCTCTGAAGCTCTGAAGCCATTGTCCAGTTTGGATCGGCAGGTCGCCATCTCCTGGCTCAGTCCCGAGCTTCGTATCTTCAATCACCACTTCGTCTTGTGAATCCGATGTCGCTGCCACGAGGTCACCAGCTGGACGGTCCTCCTCCATTTTCCGTTCCTCGTGTTCATTGGACTCCACGATCAGATCGGCCTGCTACGACTCAGTCTGAACAATGGGTTCCTGGCGCACCAATGCCGCCTTTGACGCTGCATTGTGAACGTAATTGTTTGCATGCCTTTGATTGCTCCTTCAAGTAGTCCGACCTCAGTTGTCGTTAGATTATTCGTTTGGGGGTGCTGATCATAGTCGGGGTCGCTATATTGTCCTCCTCCATTGGCATGGGGCCTTCCTGGTCTGGAAGCTGCCTCTGCGTCTCGACCGTAGCCGCCACCGCGATGTTGTTCTCTTCCTCCATGTCGGCCTCTCCAGCTAAGTCCTCCGCGTCAGGATACGCATAGGGCGCATCATCCTGGTCTGCAGTGGTGGCTAACACAGATGCGGCTGCGTGTGGCCCAGCCGCACTCTCATCCATCTCCATGATGTCTGAGTTCTCTACTTCGCTATCCGAATCAGCAAGCGCTCCATATTGCCCAAGCGCTTCATGGCGTTGGAATCGATCGAAACGGGAACCGGATCGAGCCTTGCTGGGACCAACTTTCCCGTTCTCGGCAGCTGCTTTCTTGCCAGCAGTTTGCCGCTGTCGGTCCATTGAGTCGTGGGCGTTGCGTGCTGTGGGGCCCCGGGCAGTGGCGTCAGCAGCAGATGCCGTGAGAAGTGGCTGCCCGCCATTATCGGCAGCATGGGCTCCCCCATCGCCATAACCGTCCCGCAGAGCTTTGCGGGCTTTTGCATTGCCGCTTTGGGCTTCTTCGTCGACTTGGTGCTGAATCCATCCTGATCCATCTCTGTGGGCGGTGTGGCGGCATTGTCGCTGGGCTGCCCCACCAAATGGCCGCCAGCAGGTGACAGGTGAGGCGAACTCGAGACTCCGCTGCCGTGGTCCGCCGTCCCAGGGCGCGCGAGCGGCTGCAATGGCGTCACGGATGTAGTCGCGAAGATGGACGCATGCCCCCGCAACATTGCGACGAGTTCCGCCGTCGACGTCACTCGGTACTCCATTCTGGGCGCTGGTCACACCTGTTCCACGTCCCCCACCAATACTCTCGTATGCAGTGCCGGCGCGCCCCCCAAAACGCTGGGCAGCCATTGTGCATTTCGCGGTACCATGTTTCGGTCCCAAGCAGCGAGCCCAAGGTCTGCGTAGATGCTGTTGGAAGTGGTGAACGATAAGTTTCTCGTTATGAAGTAGGATTTTCGAGATGCCGCTTAACGCTGGTGGGCAGCTGCGTTGGGGGGAGCGAATTGTGAGATACCTGTTGTCATAAATATCTGTGCGGGCCACTCTGGCATACTCCATATCCAGTATCTTGGCTTTAGCAAACTGTGAAAATGCACGTGGCACCGCAGCAAGTCCTAGTCGTTCCCCGCCATAGACTCGAATGGCGTATTGGATTTCCAGTTGCGCCGCATTGTAATGGCTGGTGCCCTCCTCTGCAGTGGCCCGATGCGTGTCTCTCAGCACAATAACCGCGCGCTGAAATCGTAAAGATTTGCCTTTCCCGCGATCCGCGGCAGCTCGCGTGTAAAAGACAACATTGATAGTTTGAACGCCATCGTAGCTGAGCCGTTTGACATCGGTCTGCAGTACTCGCAGCATAGTCTGCCCCGTGTTGGCGATATATAGCTCCCTGAGCAGTGAGGCATGCGCCACATTCTTAGAGAGCCGCAGCGTAGCAGGAATCACCGCCGTCAAAGAAGCGTTTAAATACGCCTCATGCATATCTGCCAGTAAAGCCCTGTGTTCTCCAATAAGCACTTCCTTGAGAAAGTTGGGCGGATGAGGTAGTTCCAGGTGTCCGTTCAAGAAAGCCATGAGGATGGTGTTCTCCCGTTGTGTCCACGCACGTACGCTTTCGTCACAGCTTGCTGTAGCAGGTGCAAGCACCTCCTGCCTCATGGCGCTCTCCTCCGCCGTGCAAGTGGGCTTGGACAGTGTCTCCCAATCGGTTGTTATTGTCCTGGTAAGAATTGATGATACCAAGATTGCGGCTCCCATTTGGAGCACTAAACCTGTGAAAACCTATAGCAACATTTAGATATATAGGGTAAAATCGTGCGTAGAAT
>AWVV02000628.1:0-14761 GCA_000500205.2 Phytophthora lateralis | reverse complement strand
GCGCTGGCGGCAACAACGCCTTTGGAGGAGGATTCAACGGAGGCGGCTTCAATCGCCGCGAGCGTCAGCGTCGTCGTTGAGTGGGTAGACTATGAGGAAGGATAGCATCTAGCGACGACGCCGCTGCTGCGTTGTGCTAGTCGCTCATCTTCACAGCGATATGTTCATCATGTTCATGTAGCTCCAATATTCAACTTCACAGCATTGAAAACTATTAGGTGAAGCACAATGCGCGGATAATGGAATGAATTGTTCGTTCACCTTGGCAAGAATGCTGCTGAGACGCCACTTGTCCAGGATACCTTGGTACATAAAACTTATCACGTTAACACAGAAGACAACAACTCAGTAAGTAGCTCGCTCTATATTGCAAAAAGGAACGTGAAGTGGCAAAAGCCGTTGTTTACATAGTAGCAACCAGCAAACCTTATCAGTGGGCAAACTGGCGCTTGTCACCCGATGCACGCTTGCCGTACGGGTTGTCTGCACTAAATGCGTGTCCCGAGCGCTGGAATTTGCCACCGCGGGAGCTGCCATTGTTGTCAAAGGATGTGCCCTTGCGCTTTCCGGTCTTGCCGTTCGTCTTCACAGGAAGCGTCACCTTGGGTGGAACCTGGAGCCCGAACGACTTGGCCACGCCTTGCAGGTCGAGACAACCCACGTCAAAGATTCCCTTCAACGAGTGCGACGCGTACGCCAGCAAGTATCCACGGTAAGCGTCCTTGGCGGACTTGTGCAGGTAGTACGTCTTCTCGACAAGCTTCATCAACTGGGATTCCACGTTCGCAATCTTCGAGATGGGGAACTCGTACTCGTTAAGCGCCACCTTGGAGACCTTCAGGTACTTCAGGAAGCCAAGCTCATCCGGTAGAAGCATAAGCAGGGCCTTACCCTTGCCCTTCGCTCCACGCGCCGTACGACCGACACGGTGAATGTACTCGCGCGGATCATCAGGCGGGTCGAACTGAATAATCCAGTCCACCGCCGGAATATCGAGACCACGAGCTGCCACATCCGTACAAAGAAGGATGCCCGTCTTCGCGTTACAGAACTGGAAGAACGTAGTCGTACGCTTGTTCTGTTTCTGCTTGCCGTGAATGTCCAGCACAGGAATATCGATGTAGTTCAGCAGCTCACCGTAGAACTTGACAGCACTGCACGACGAAAAGAAAACCATGACCTTTTTCTTCAGGTTTTTCTTGAGGAACGTGAACAACAGCAGGAAACGCTTGTCACTGGGAGTCACAACATATCCTTGCTCCAACGTGGCGACAGTGGCCTTGGTGTCCTCCTCTTCAACACCCACGTACACAGGCTTTTCCTTAATCGATAGACGAGCTAGGTCCTCCACCTTCTTCGTCTGTGTGGCACTGAACAGCATCGTTTGGCGCTCCTTGGGGATGCACTTGATAATCTGGCGCATCTCCTCCTCGAAACCAATAGACAGGATACGGTCGGCCTCATCAATCACGAGAATCTGCAGATTGTGGTAGATGAACGCCTTGGTGTTCTGCAGGTGATCCAGCAGACGACCGGGCGTAGAGATCAGAATGTTCACACCCTTCACCAGACGCTCTGCCTCGGCACGACGGTTGGCACCGCCCATGACAATACCGTGGGTCTGCGAGTGGTACTTGCAGATGTCGCGCACGACGCCGTAAATCTGCAACGCAAGCTCGCGTGTGGGCGAGATGACAATGCATCCCGTGCCCTTGCGCGCCGTGAAGCGCACCTTGTGCAGCAGCTCGATAGCCGGGATCAGGAACGACAGCGTCTTACCGGAACCTGTCTTGGCAGCTCCCAGCAAGTCCTGGCCAGCCAGCAGCGGGCGGATCGACTTGGACTGGATCTTGGTCATTTTGGAGAAGCCCATGTCGGCCAGCGCCTTGCGCGTGGGATCAGACAGCGGCAGCGACGAGAAGTCCTCAGTGGAGAAGTAACGCTCATCCACGGCGCTCTCAGCCAGGCTAGCGGCTTCCGCCAGCGCCTGCTCCGTTTCCTCATCCTGTTCGTCGTCCACATTCGGCTGCACGGGCTCCTCTTCTTTTTGCTGCTCGATCTCCTCCTGTCTTTGCTCCTTCTTGACCTTCTTGGCCTTCTTCTTCTTCTGTTTCTTGTCCACCACGTCGACGGTAGCCTCCACCTTGGGCGTCGTCACCGCAGCGACCTCCTCGACCTTGACGGCCGGCGCGTTGTCCTCGGCCGAGCTCGTTCCTTTGCGGCGCGTCTTACCCATTTCGCCGACCTGCGCCAACCAGTGGAATGTGACGTTTCACACAATTGAAGCAGTGACCACGAATCGAAACTCCGCATGCCGCAGAGCGCGTAGCAAAGTTCGAGCGCGATTATCAGTGTGCGTTTGGCTGGTGGGGACGCGGCGTGTCAAACGGTGCCTCTGGATTGGCTCAAACTCGGATCATGGCTATGTACCGCTTTTCTGGAACACTCCAATTGACCTGCCAATAGCAATTGCCACCAGCCGCACATCCGTCACCGTCAATGCTTCGCCTCTCCACGCGCGCTGTGCGCCGCGCGCGCCTTGCCGCGCCACGCAACAGCCAAACCACGCGCTCGCATGTGCAGTCGCAGTCGCGCGCCATGGGCTTCTTCTCGGACCTGAAGAACCAGCTCAAGAACGAGATGGAGAAGAACGAGGAGCTCAAGAAATCCTTTGAAGAACTGGAGAAGACCAAGGAGCAGTTAAAGAACGTGGAAAAGGCTGCCAAGGAGAAGATGAGTGAGATGAGCTCCATGACCGAGGAGGCGGCCAAAAACTTCCAGGAGCAGGCCTCCCAGGCCTCCCAGAAGATCAAGGAATCGTACGAGGAGACCGCGAAGGCCGCCGCTGCGAAGAAGGAGGATGATCCTGCTGGCAAGGAGGCAACTGGCGCTGCTGCAGAAGGAGCCGAGCAGGGCGAGGCTAAGAAGGACGGCGAGGTACGTTCAACCTGTGCTTAGATTTTTCATGTTGATCATTATCTCTTTTGCCCAACTGTGGTCCTAATCGGCTACTTCTTTCCATGCAGAACACTGAGCAGGCGGATGAATCTACGGAAAACGCTCGCTCATTTGTAAAAAACTTCTTTGCCGGCATCGCAGCCCAGAAGAATAAAATTATCCACCCGAGCAACTTCCCCAAGCTGCGCGACGAGTGGAAGGAGGCTGCGCAAGAGCTGTTCGGCAAGAAGGAAAAGCAAACGGTCGACGAAGCTCTGGCTTCGGTTCGCACGCCATCTATGCAGACGCCGAAGAAGTCGGAGGGAGATGAGAAGGAAGCTGCTGAGTACACTGGTACCAGCGCTTTGGTGGCAGTGAAGGAGGAGGAAAGCGCTTGGCAGCGTGTGAGTGCTCGTTTCCGTGAAGCTCCGATTATCCAGGGCATCCTGGATGCAGCCAAGCAGGCTGCCAAGACGGAGGCCGGTAAGAAGGTGCAGAAGACAACCAAGCAGGTCAAGGACAAATTCAGTGACGCTCAGGAAGAGGTCCTCGAGGTTTGGGAGACCAGCCAGAACCCGTACGTTCAAGACCCATACTTGAGTGTCGTTTAAATCCTGACGTGCTGTATTCGTTTGTATTATCAGGTGGGTGTACCGACTGTCATCGATCTATGATGGCCTTTTCGGTGAAACTCCTATGGGAGTTGCCATCAAGTAAGATGCTGCTGATTGCAAGAGTGTATTTGACCGGCGTAGTACTGATCCTTTGGTGCTACTCAGGGAAATCCGTCGAGCTGAGCCTGACTTTATCCTGGAGGAGTGGAAGGAGGTACGGTTATATGTTTCGCACTGCTTGTCATCAGCTTTTGAGTATTTATGCTCCTCGCCTGTACTATTACAGAACATCGAGGATATTGTGTTGCCTGGAGTGCTGGAGGCGTTCCTGCGTGGTAACAGCCGTGACCTGAAGAAATGGTTCGGTGAGGCGGCCTACTCGCGTGTGAACATTGCTATCCGTGAGCGCAAGACTGAGGGCTTGGTCATGGACCCTCATGTGCTCAGCATTGACAACGTGGAAGTCATTGAGGCTACGGTACGAGAACCTCCTGTGGTTGTGCTGTTGATACTCGAATGCTAATAATCTGATACTGTATAGGCCGAGGACAAGCAGGCTCCCATTATCCTGATGCGGTTCCAGGCGCAGCAGATCAACTGCATTCGCAACCGTGAGGGCGAAGTTGTGGAAGGTTCTGAAGACGAGGTGTTGGCGTACTACTACATTTTTGCCTTCCAGCGCGACTACGACGACGAGCAGGAGACCCTCCGTTGGAGAATCGTGGACCTGCACATGCAGCGTGGCGGCCGGTATTATTAGAGAAGCAGGGAGGGTGGCAAGACGCCACCGGTTCTGCGTCACGAAGGTAGAATGCGACAGTCGTAATGCTGCTGGGCTGATGTAGCGAGAAAGCGAATGGACCCGTGAATAGACAACAAAATAACTCGTTTGCCCGCCGTATCCATACAAATCCATACAAAGCCGGACCATCCACTTCAAGTTGAAGTTGCCCTGACCATCACTCTGTTCCGCACTCGATGATCGAGTCGATCGGTCCCCACTGCACGCTCTCACTTCCAATTCCGCACGGCCAAGCACAAGAGGGACGCCAGGAAGAACAAAACACAACTACACACCATGGGTATCTCTAGAAGGTGGCTGCATATACGAGAGAGGGGTTGAGCGCCGCTGTCTCACGTGCTCTGCAGCCAACGTGGTTTGGGACTGCAGATGGCTGCGCCACCGCGCATCAACGACAGCGATGACGAAGACGAAGACAGCTTGCGCTCGTATGAGCCGATCGATCTGCTTCAGGACGCCGGTATCAACACCACAGACATTGCCAAGCTCAAGAACGACGGCTTTGCAACCATCGGGCAGCTCTTTCAAGTGTCAGAGAGGAAGCTGCTCGGAGTGAAAGGGATCAGCGAGGCCAAAAGGGACAAGGTACTTTGTCTGAAGCGTCCTGCTGTGGTGCCTGAAAATCGTCTTACATGCCACGGTGTGTGTTTAGCTTCTTCTAGCAGGCAAAAAGGTACGTCGGATGCGAAAGAAAGACAGTCGCAATGTGCTGGGACTAATATCTTGATATCACAGCTGATGCCCGAGAAGAGTGGATTTGTCTCGGCCAATACGCTGTACCAGCAGATCCAGAACAAGATATTCATCACCACTGGGTCAAGACGTGAGCGACGCAGGATCTGCTTGCCATGCTTTATCACGTTGACATTTTATGCTGTTGAACGCGTTCTAGAGCTCGACCATATTCTTGGTGGTGGTTTGGAGACAATGTCAGTCACGGAGGTACACATGAATAGCAAATACGTTTGTAGATCGGGAGAGTTTGACGTGTGGGTTGAGTCTGCAGGTTCATGGCGAATTCCGAACTGGCAAAACCCAGTTGTGCCACACGGTAGTTCCTGTTGACCCATGCGCTATACTAATCAACACGCTGACAATAGCGTGCGATCCTCTAGCTTTGTGTAACAGCACAGTTACCTCGTTCTCGGGGTGGAGGAGCCGGTATGACTGGAGCTGTACTTCGAAGTATTATTTAATCGTAATCGATGGTTCTTACCATTTATCTGAACTAGGGAAAGTCGCTTTCATCGATACCGAGGGAACGTTCCGACCGGTACTGTGAATCAAGTGCTGTTGTCATACGTATAGAGCAACTAACTTGCCTGTGCACAGAATCGAGTGGCCGAGATCGCGAAGGAGAGATACAATTTGGTAAGCTTATATTCTAGCTAGTCGTCTTCAAGTGAGTTAACGACTAGTCTCAATTGTTTTCAGGACCCCGACGATGTCCTTGACAACATCATTGTTGCAAGGTAGGGCATCTCGGTAAAGAGCATTGTTTGGGTATCTAACCTCGTATGTACTGTAGAGCTCACAGTCACGACGCTCAAATGGACCTCGTGATCAAGCTTGGCGTGCTTTTCGCAGTACGTGCCATCAACGAATGAATTAAACAGGATTATACGTGCTTACAAATGCTGCTTGATACAGGATCCTGACCAAGGACCATTTCGCCTGCTGATCATTGACTCGGTGACTGCGCTGTTTCGCACGGATTTCTCTGGAAGGTGAGAGTTGGTGCATTTTCATTGTTTGATAAATTCGTTGGGCTGGTAAATGACGCTTCGGTGGATAGAGGAGAGCTGAGCGAGAGACAGCAGCGGCTGAACCAACACCTCGTTCGACTTGTCAAGCACGCTGAGGTGGGAAACACCATTATCTGGTATTCGAAGTTGGCGGCTGGGGCTAACAACCTTACTCGACATAGGAATTCAACATTGCAGTATTAGTGGTGAACCAAGTAATGGCAGATCCTGGGGTCAATGCGATGTTCGGGACAGCGATGAAGCCTGCTGGTACGTGTTGGTCGGAATTGCAGCTGAAAGGAACGTAACTAAACTGCTGTGGCTGATGTAGGAGGCCACGTGATGTCCCATGGAGTTCACACGCGCGTCCTGGTACGCTTGTCTGAAATGTCATGCATGATCAACGAGCATCTTCAGCTAACTAGCTTTCTACAACACACTGCAGATGAAGAAGGGGCGGGCTGAAAATCGCACCTGGTATTGATGGCCCTATATCGTTCTTTCTTCTTCGCTCGCTAACGTGCTGTCATGCAGCAAAATTATCGACAGCCCATGCATGCCTGAAGCCGAGTGCTCAATTCAACTCTATGCAGGCGGAATCACAGACTCGGACGATTGACTCAGGAATACTCATGCAATTCTGGCATTTCATTTTTTGAGTGGAATAATTTATCTTAGCAGGGCATTTAACGTACAATCTATCTGCGGAGTTGCGCATCGGCACTCTACATCACTGGCGCCGCATTATCTTGATTCTGATCTTCTAGGATGTACCAGGTAGGATTGAAGGAACACTCCACGTCGGGGTTGATGTTCTCCACGCCGATCTTCAGCTCAGTTGGCAGTGCTTCCAAGTCCTCCTTTGAAATGTAGTCGATATGTTGGTGTAGGACCTGCATGGCGAGAATCAACAGCGTCGACGGCTGGTGGGTCATCGAATAGCGGAATACGTCATTGTTGCGCTCCACGCCGTTGGATCCGCCAAACACGAAGATCTGATCGTTGTGTACCACACTTGTGTGGAAGTCTCGAGCATCAGGTTGGAACCCTTCCTCGTCGTAGTAGATGCGCCATTCTCCAGTCCGCAAGTTCAGCTCGCTGAGCTCGTTCTGTCGTGAGCCGCTGTCGTCGCGCCCACCAAACATTATTAATCGATTGGGGTCGCTTGACAACTGCGTGATGGTGTGTGCAATACGAGACTTTGGCATATCGCCGCCACATTCGACTTCGTGCCACTCGAGCGTGTCGACATCGAGATAGTACGTGTCGATGGGGCCCTTTGGGGGGTCGTAGAGCCCGCCGCCCACGACGTACATGCGATTGTCGAGCACAGCCACTTGGTGTTTGTACCGCGGGCTGGGGCGTTTGCCACCAGTCTCCTCCTTCTTCCAGATCTTCGTGATTTCATCGAAGACGTACAGGTCGTTCACGTACACGTGCCCCGAAGTGCCACCGAAGAGGTACAGCTTGTTGTTGATGGCGCAAAGGCTTTGGCCGTATCCGGGTGGCGGCTGCGTGCCTTCCGCCTCGACGATCGTCCAGTTCTTATCGCGGATGCTGAATTGCAGCAGCTTGCCCATGTTGGTCTGTCCCCAGTGCGGGCCGGATCCACCAAACAGATAAAGCTTTGTCTGATCCGTAGACGTACACCAGGCGTGCGAGGCGCGACCATCTGTAGCACATACCCAAGAGTGATGGCGTTAGTACCGATCTGCAACCTAGTACATGCGAATGCGCCAAGTCGTACCGGGAGAGATGCCGTTCGACGTCTCGATACGCAGCCAGTGGTGGCGGATCAGGTCGAACGCGTAAATGTCGTTGTGGCAGTTGCCATCGTTGTATCCCCCAAACACGTACATCATGTCACCGACTGCAAGGGTAGCAACACGCGATCGTAAGCAAACAGCGTCGCCAAACAGAGCAGGTTGTAGTAAGTCTACGCACCAACAAGAGACGAGTGTCCACTGCGCACGGGAGGGCGGTGGCCGGAGTTCGAGATCTTGGTCCAGTTGGACGGCGTGTCCTCTGCAGAACAAGACGGAAATCAAGTTAGCGTAGCTCTCTTCATCCCAGCGAGTCGCAGATTTTAACGCACCCAGGTCGTCCTCCTCGTAGGAAAACTCGGAGCCAAACCCGAAGCGCCGCGCGATGGGCGAGTTGACCCAGCGCGGGCTGCGCAGCATCTTGAACAGGTCGTCGAACATCTCTGTGCGGAGAAGTCTTGAGTGCGTGCGTGCAGGGCGGCAGGTTCGGTTGTGCCGTGCAGTCGTTTCCTCTCTTCCGAGTCGAGTGCTACTGTGTCGCTTGGACTTCATCTATCTATGGCGAGTTAATTATAGATGGGTCGCACCCGCTCTTCTGATTCGCGGCGGTTTTCTTCGACATGGCTATTGATAGCCCGAGGTGGGCGATCATCTGTGACGTGGAGCATGTCTCGGAGCAGCGGCGCAATTGAACGCATTTATAGCTTATTGCCACTGGCAACAAGCTTTATTGTGGCAGCTTGCCGCTGCTGTTGAAGCTTGTCGTTGCCGCTGCTACTGCTCATTTGACCGCTGTGTTCTACATCATGAAAACGGCTCGCGAAGTGCATTGCCATGCGTGTAAACGGTGTTGCAACACGAGCACTCGTCTTGCGCTGCAACGTATTGCCTGGCAACGTACATGTACAGTAGCAACACGTTGCCGTGTCTGCCATAGCGTGCGTGCATGCATGCCTGCCTGTTTGACGACGAAGTGGCGCACAACACGGCGACGAGCAAAATGGGGGCGGACTATCCACGCCGGCTATTGCTTGGTCTCACCATATGGTTCAGTGCCACTTGGCTGCCAGCGACTTTGCCGAGGCGATACTTTAGCAAGCGCGCTGTTGAGCTGTTGAGCAGCAAAGGTGTCGACAAATTGCGAACTTCAAGTTGCCGTTGGGGTACACTATAAGTTACATCGTATGCCTGTGGGTACGCTATAGGTTACACTCTCAAGTGATAAAAGTCACCGATGGAATCGCAAGGGAAGCAGGGCAAATCGCAGCGTAAGCGGCTGCAGCGGCAGCTGGAGTTCTACCTGAGCGAGAGCAACCTCCGCCAGGACAAGTTCCTGCAGCAGGTCATGGACGAGCAGGGCTTCGTGCCCGTGCGCGTCTTCCTCTCCTTCAACAAGTGCGTCTCGAGCTGCGATGTCCTGTTACATGACACGATTCCATTGGACCTGAATGATTGGATTGCATTGTCAGACTGAAGACGCTCAAGGCAACAGAACGCATGATCCTGGACGAGGCCGAGAAGTCGTCGACGATTCGAGTTGATCGCGCGCGCTCCTCCATTGCGCCGAAGGTTGTACCGGCGACTGGGGAGGACCACGAAGCAGGTACGCTGCCCTCCAGCAGTGAGGTCTACTGTACTTGTATCGGTGCAGTGATCTGACGCGTCTTGTGCCTTCACTTGCAACAGATGCCCGCACCATCTACGTTGACAGCTTCGACACCGCCGACGACCACGATTCACTGCGACGAACCTTCTCCAAGTTCGGCAAGGTGAACTTGGTGAGCCTGCCGAGGTTTCCGCAGAGCAAGAAGTTCAAGGGTTTTGGCTTCGTGGAGTTCTCCGAACAGAGCGCGGCCGACGAGGCTGCTGCCAAGGCTTCGGATGAAGCTCTGCGAGGAATCCGCGTGATGAGTAAGACGCGATGGCTTGAGATGAAGGAGCAGCTGAAGCTTCGGCTGGCCAGCGTAGACGCAACTGCTAGCGACAAGGTGAGCGCCAGCAACGCGCCGGACGAGACCAAGAGCAGCGACTTGGTAAGCATTAATGTTGCTGGGAAGAAGCAGAAGAAGAAGCGCCGGAAACCAGCAACGAGCGATCATATTCATTTTGGCGACGATGACGTCGAGGAAGGACCTGCTGGCAGCGATGGGAACGAAAGCCAGGAGACATCCAAGAAGCAGAAAGTATGAGCAAACGCTGTCCTTCCATTAAATGCGGTACGCGGCCGGATCGACATGCTCCAGGTCGTACAGGTGGGCAATCTTCTTCATCATTTCCTTTCGGCTTTTGCTCGTGGCGTTGTCAAACAGAAGGTCGTAGAGCGAGCTGAGGTTGAAAACGACCACGCCATTGAGAAATCGCTGCGGGTTCGACCTGATCATTCTCTCCAGGGCAGCCACGGCTCCCTTCACGTCACAGCTGTAGAGCGAGCAGATTGCATAGTTGTTGACGGCAGAGCAAACCACATCCTCCTCCACGAACAACTCAGCGTCGGTACTCTCGGTAGTCGGCACTTGCGTGTTCTGCACGTACAGAATGGAGTCAAATGCACTCAGTGCCTCTTGCAGCTTGTTCTGTGCAAAAAGCAGCAGGCCGTCATTCAATAGCAGACGTGCTTCCAGTTCCCCCAGCACTTTCACCGTTACGCCAGCACTACTGCCTGCCTTCAACTGATTAGTGTGATTGCGAGCAGCGTCGAACAGTTTCTCGGCCGACGATAGATCACCCATCTGCAGACGAATACGCCCCACCCGGGACAGCACGATCACCTTTTCTTCATCCCCCAAGTACTGAACCTGTTAAGGCACAAGCAAGCAGTATCGTTGTAAGTCACTCGAAAATATCAATACAACGTGCTTCCAAGTCGCCAGAGCTTACATCGATCTGAGAGCAGATGCGTAAGGCGAGCATGAACTTCTGCTGGTGCACGAGGTGGTTTGCGAGCGCAAATTGCGCGATTCGTAGCCATTGCGCGGCCGCCTTTAAATCGACACCCAGGAGAGTCATCGTTTCGTTCTGCTGCATTGCGCTCCGTAGTCGCATTATAAGGTGGAATAACTGTTTTTCGTGATTCACAGACTTTCCTTGGCACTTGCTTAGCAGCGCCTGGAGCAGGAGTAAACGAATAGGAACAAAAGGGGTTCCTCCGCCCGCGATAGAAATCTCATCCAGATTCCCGATTTGGTCCAATATACTCGCTGCATTGTCATAGTGGCCCTCCTTGATGAGCCCGGCAAGCCACCAAGACTTAATTTCCAGCGTCACGTTAATATCTTTGGATGGACTCTGCAGCATGGAAAGCGCCTTTTTCGTCAAGGATTTCCATCGCTTCTGCACGTACAATGCCTCCAAGCTCTCCACCGTGTCCGGGATATCTGCGAGAAGAAGCTTACTTGCGGGCGGGGCTGCGCATTCAGCTCCAGCAAAACGCTCATCTACAGACAATTTCAAAAATTCGTCAACTAACTCGTCTGGGGATGGGGCTTCAAGCGTGATTCGAGGAGGAGAAGGAGGAGGAGCCACAGGGGTTGCCGGAGATGCTGATCTTGCTGACGAAGGGATACGCGTGTCGGGGAACAGCGACCCTGGCGTAGACGCTGGTGCTGCAGAAGCACGGAACGACTGGGACCGTGTGTTGTCCGCATAGTTCAGAAATGGCGCAGCAGGAGGTGGAGGCTGCCCAAATGACCGCGAAGATGACTGTTGTTGTTGCTGCGGAGGCTGCTGGTATGAGGTGTACTGTTGGTTGAGTCGAGGCTGGGCCGGAGGGGGTAGAGACCTGCTGAAAGGCGACGGCGTCGGGCTCTGCGAAGAACTGAGTGAGGAATGCCGCGACAGCTTCGGAGCCGTTTCCCCAGAAGTTGACGCCTTTTCTGGACTTCCGAACAGGTTCTCGTAGGACCGCTGGCTTGGTTGCCCTGGTGCAGATACTTGGCCAAACAACTCTTCTGGCAATGTTCGACCAGTTCCCCTTGGTACTTCATTATGCGCCTGCTGTATCTGAAATGGTGGCGCTGGTCCGGACGGACTGCCAAACGGGTCGGTGCTGGATCGATACCGCTGAGGCGATGCTTGTCCGAAAGGATCAGCCCCAGACTGAACCGGTGGGGGCGCTTGGCCAAATAAATCGCTCACAGCGTCAGACTGGATCGGAGTTGTGTCAGCAAAGAGGGAGGGTGTAGGCTCGGACGAGGTACTAGACGCCGATAGATGCCTCTGGGGAACAAGAGGCGTGGACAACTGCGTCGGTGCAGCGCGCACCGCGTGACCTGCAGGACGAAGTGAACCATCAGATGAGTCAGCTGTAAGCCAATCCACTCCATTAACAACGAATGCTGTTTGGCGCACCTGGAAATTGTCCCGGAGCGCCGAAACCAGGTCGAACCTGACTCACCATCGCTACCGGACTTGGAAAAGCAGGTTAGAGCGGAGCGTATAGGCAATATGCACAGTGATGGAGATATGTCTACTTACCCGGAAGCGAAGGGGGAAGGTCTCACTGCTGCAGACGCATTGGCTGGGTCTTGCGCAGGGGCCTGCTGCGGGGGGAAGCGGTCAGCCATGACGACGATCTGAAGTGGTTCGGAGTTTGTATTGGGTATTTTCTCCCTATCAGAGCCAAGCGAATATGTGCCTTGAAGCGACGGCCAGACACGGGAATGCGCATTTTGTCAAAGGGAACTGCTACATATCAACTTATAACTTGTCCTGTTCCCGCCGTCTCGACAGCTCACGCCAGCTGCTGCTTCAGTACTGCCGGTACGACCAGCTCCGGCCTGGAGTGGTGCCCTTGAACCTTCTGCTGCGTTCCTTGTGAGAGGACCTTTTCCGTCTTCTGGAGCTTCTGTGGGCTCTTCCGGTGAGTTAGAGAGGAAGCGACGCTAGGTGTGTCGGAGTCAGACTCGGTAACATCGGAGTCGAACCCAACTGGTGTGATCTCTGTTCGCGATCGATACCCACCCATGCGAGACGACCTCGACCGCTTGGAGCCCACCAAGGAATCGCCACGTCTCGAGCTCGAATGCAAATACGTGTACTGTAAGCTTCGCAGAGCCTCCTCCGCCTCTGCCTGCTCCTCCAGAGACACCTCACCACGGAGCACGTAGGTCGAGCTTCCCAGCTTTTTCGGGATACGAATCTCAGCGATGCACTCGCTCGCGAGCTTCTTAGAGATTCGCATGGGATTGCAGCACAGTCGAGACGACAGGAAGGCTCGAAGGGTAGTGCCCTCGGCAATGTCCAGCACTCCCTTGAAAAAACAGTCGATCAGTGCCGCGGCATACACCTCTTCGTCATGAGACCATGGCCCGCTGCGCCGGAACGGGCGCACAGGACTTGCGCTCGGCGTACTGGTCACGCTGGCGGTTCCTGCGCTGGATACACTGGCTGAGCTGGACTTGCGCTCACACTTTACGGGCGTCACCACCGGAGGAGGAGCGTCCTTGTGTGCCTCTTCATGAGCTAGTCGCAGCTCAGTCAGACGACTCTCCACTTCAAATAGCTCCTCAGAGAAGTTGTCATCATCCAAGCTGTTTGGTAAGGTATCTCCTGCTTCCTTGCGTCGATACGTGATGGAGCCGACGTTATCCGGGAACCTACGTTCGCCCATGCGCTGCGGTGCTAGTTTCATGGACAACTGCTTTGGTGTGCAGCCGAGCTGCTGGCACAGGTAGTTCACAAGCTTCGTGCCTTCAGGCAGGTCGAGCACTCCAGTCATAAAGTACTCGAGCATTGTGGTGACAAACTCTTCCTCCTCGGGGGATTCGAAGCCGGTGCGGATGATTGTGGGCTTGCCGCGCTTTGATTTGAGACTATCTCGGTATGACTGTCTCTTCTGGTCATGCAGGTCTTTATCTTCTTCTTCATCCAGGTTGAAGTGTCTGCGCTGGGGACGATGGTCGTCATGGTCGTTGTGGTAGCGGCCACGCCCCAGTCCGATGCTGAAGCTGGCTTCTCGCAGCTCTTCCAGTACGCGGTCAACTTCTTCTTGCTCCTCATCACTCGGTGGAGGTTGGACAGCCACAAACACGGAGGCTCCAACTTTCCTGGGGATTTTCTGACCCGCAAGCGATTCAGTTCCTAGCTTCATCGAGACGCGGCGGCGGTTGCAGCATAGCTGGTCAGCCAGGAACTTCCGCAGTGTCGTGCCCTCGGGCAAGTCGAGCAGTCCCTGGAGGAAGTAGGACACGAGTGCCGCTGCGTACTCCTCTTCAGCTCGAGACCACACACCACTGCGCAGATACTGCGCGTTGTCGAGTGGGGATGCCTTTGGGCGACGTCGCTTGATCAGAGCGTCCGCCTGGACCAGCAGGTCCAGCTTGGACGTGTTGTCACCACCCCATACTGCGGACGATGAAGCGTTCTGCTGCTGGGTTTCTCCTCGTCTGTTCTCCTTTCCGTCTTCGGCTGCTGCTTGGACCTCGTCGTCCAAACGAAAGATGGATGGTTTAACATCGTCCTCCTCTTGCTTGTACTCTTCTTGTCCCTGTTTGGTGACGTACTGCGGCCATGGAGCGGCGGTCGTGCCATCTTGTAGCCCTCTGGGCGGCTCGGTTGCCTCGTTCGGCGGCTGCTGGAAGTCCTGGAGGATCGCCACGGCGCACTGGAGCTCGTCGGAGCTCCACTCGCGCGGAGGAGGGACGGGCGGGGCCTCGTCGATGGCGGGGCTGAGGATCATGGAGAGATCCATGGCGTCCAGGGCTTCTCTCTTCTTTTTCTCGGGGAAACTGGGACTGGAGGCCAGAGCAGAAACGCGTAAAACCCACCAACCAGCCCCTCTCTATCAGCCTCTCACTATGCCGGGATCTGATTGCGATGCGGCGCCAGCATACAGCAAGGTCTGCGCAAATTGCATGTACGTTCGTGCGTCGCGTCACGGTGCAACTTCTTACAAATTTCAAG
>AWVV02000551.1:0-17900 GCA_000500205.2 Phytophthora lateralis | reverse complement strand
TCACTTGAAGAAGGGAACCGATTTTACATATCGCCTCCAGGCCCCAGCTCCGGTGCCGCGCCGTATTTTACGGTCGAGTGAGCGCGTCGTATTTTGCGGATCCACCGTCCGTTTCTGTGCTCCTCGCTCTATTTTCCATCCAATCGGATAGCTTCAACCTTGCTCGGCGCGAGGGTTCGAAAAAGCTCCACTTCACCTTGGCTCGGCCCGGAGCCCCCCAGTCGCGTTGTCGCCAGCAATCGCACGCTCCGGGCCCTGCCTCTCGTGAGCTCCGGCTTCTTTCTGCGCCGATCTGGACGCCCGCCATCGTCCGTCGCTGGCCTGTCGGCGTGACGCACTCCGATCTGCGCCCGACGAGCGTCATTTCGCGCTCCAGCCCACGAGCGCAAGAGCTCCGAGTTTTCGGCCGAGTGAGCGAGTCGCCAGCAGTGTTTCCACGCTTGCTGCTCCGGATCACGCACACCGCTCCTAGGATCACAGAGCGACTGTCCTCGCTCTTCTTGTTGGCTTGGCGCCGCCACCTCATTCGACACTTCGCCGCATGCACGCCACGAGCTCCAGCACACAGAGCGGAGGCAGCCCCGTCACTGAGGACGAGGAGTCCATGTCGCCCTTCTCGTCGCCATCCTCCGCCTCCACCAATGGTGCCAGCTTCGCGCAGCTGCTGCAGCGAGCGGCGCAGACTGGAGACGTCAAGCAGATCGCCAAGCTCGTACAGACGGCTCGCACCAGTGCCTCCTCACCGTCCTCCAGCGTTGACATCACCAAGCTTTCCTCCTCCTCCTCCTCAGATACCTGGTTGGACGCTGCAGACGAAGACGGCTTCACAGCTCTTCATCTCGCCTCTGTAGGCGGACACGACGATGCCGTACTCGAGTTGCTGCAAGCTGGCGCTCACTTGGAAGTTGCAACCCCCGAGGGATTCACGGCGCTCATGTTCGCAGCTTGGGCTGGATCGCTGTCCCTGGTGCAAACGCTGATCTCGCATGGAGCTGATGTCATGGCGCGGGACGTGGACGGCAACGATGCCGCCTTCATTGCCGAGATGAACGAGCACGCGAGTGTGGCCAAGTACCTGCAGCAGCAAATGGACAACCCGGAGGACCCCCCGAGGAAACCGCACAGTTCGTCGTCATCAAAAAAGAGCGGGCGGGGGCAGGACCTCGACTCTGCAGAGAGCTCTCCGGTCAAGTCTGTGAAGTCCAGCAGCTCCAGCGCTTCCACGGGAACCGAAGGCAGTGGCATCGACAGCAGCAGCAGCAGCGCCTCGACGTGCTCGTCGCCAGAGCAGCTTGCTGGGAAAACGCTGCTCACGGAGGAAACGAACCCGTCCGGAGATACCGACGGCGCTACACCATTACACGTTGCGGCTATGCACGGGCAATTGGAGACCGTCAAGGTGCTCCTGGCTCGCGGCGCAAGTCTGTCGGCTGCGCTACCGGGTGGCGCGACTGGATTGCACTTGGCGTCGGCCTCGGGCTTCGTTGATGTCGCCTCGTATTTGATTGATCAGGGTCTCCCCGTGGACGAGCGCACGGTTGCAGGCACCACTCCGTTGCACGAGGCAGCCTACCAAGGACACGTGGACGTGGCCGCGCTGCTCCTCGAGCGTGGAGCCAACGTGGATGCGGCGACTGAGCGCGGCACGACGCCACTGCACCGTGCGGCCGAGAACGGTCACGTGGAAATTGCCGAGCTGCTGATTGCCCATGGAGCACACATCGATGCTGTGACGACGGATTATTTAGCGGCGGCTGGGGGTGGCGAAGCTACGAGTGATGAGAACTCTCGTCGGCGACGGCGTCGGAGGCGCAAAAAGTCGGTTGCTGTGGAAACGGAAGTCGAAGAAGCACCCGAGTCGGAGCCACGGACACGTGACGAACTGGAGAAGGAGGCCTCTGCTTGCCGATCAAGTCAAGTGGCGCTATGCCTAGCAGCCAAAAACGGCCACCTGGACATGGTGCAGTACTTGCTGACACGCGGAGCGGCTAGTGCGACGGATCTAGCGACACTGGAGCCATCGAGGCACCCAATCATGCTAGCAACTCGACGCGGGCACCTGGAGATCGTTCGATTCCTGTTGGCTCACGAAGAGTGTGCGTCCAGCTTGTCCGACGCAGCATCGCGCGTCCTGTGCTGTGCTGCGGAACACGGCTACCTGCAGATGGTGGAGCACGCACTAGCTCGTGGAGCCGACATTGAGGCGATCGGTGGCAAGAAGCAAGCTACTCCGTTGGTGCTAGCGGCTCGGCAGGGTCACTTGGCCGTTGTGTTGCATTTGCTGTGGGGTGGCGCGAAACTGGACGCTGCCACGGCGTCTACGGGCTACACGGCACTGCATTATGCAGCCAAACACGGGCACCTTACCGTTGTCAACAGCCTATTGCTCAATGGCGCTGATGTGGACGCCGTCTGTGCCCAGCGCCAGTCATCACCGCTCCATTTGGCGGCTGAATCGGGCCACGGGGACGTGGTGCGCTGCTTGCTGTCCTTTGATGCGAACGTTGATGCCGAGAAGCACCCAGGCACTATGACGGCACTGCACATCGCGGCCGAACGTGGCCATGCACGGGTGGCGCGCGAGCTGCTGTCGCACGGAGCACGACTCGAAGCGCAGGCGCAGAACGACCTGCGAGCGCTTTTCATCGCTGCCTACTGCGGTCACAAGGCCGTCGCTGAGCTGCTGATGGACCACGGGGCCGATCTGGAGGCCACGTCGGGTACGAACAAGACCACGCCTTTGCGTGGAGCTGTGTCGAAGGGCCGGGCTGATGTGGTGGAGCTGCTCCTGTCGCGAGGAGCCGATGCCAACGCGATGCAGCCCACGGACGGCACCACGAGCTTGCACAGCGCGGCTGCCAACGACTTTGGGGTCATCCTAAAGTGGCTAGTGGCAGCAGGGGCTGACCCGGACCGGGTGGATCGTGAAGGACGCACGCCCATGGACTACGCCGCGTCGGACCCTGTGCGTCTGCAGCTGCGGCTCGCACTGCTCAAGTCTCACTGGCAGAGGCAGGACGGCCGCGAGTGACGTGCTGTCGGCTGCATTGGCTCTCGCGGATGCAAGCGAGCGCCGGTGGCACGTGACCGCTTTCTCTACAATTTTGCTCACATGTTAGAACATGTACAACACGCGGGGCGCCACCGACAGCGGCGGTGCCACCGCCGACCTATCTGAAAACGATAACTTAAAATTAACGACTTGAAGTGATACGTAGAGCTTGCATTGCGCAGAGTTTGAGAAGGGCAAGCACCGTGGCTGTCACAAATGTGGCACTGTTACAAACGTTGCAGTTACACGGCACCATGCCGGTCACGTCAACATTCAGAAATTGGCGAGCATTGCAGCCCAGGCCCAAGCTCTGATCGATCGCGGCAACTTGCAGCGCTGCCTGTTGAAGTGCTTCTGGAAGCAGCTCGAAGACGAGCTGAATGCCAGCCGATCCAGCGCGAAAAATGTCGGGCATGGATACGCGCTCGGGTCCGTCGCTCTGGTCGATTATATGGGGGTCGAGCCTGTCAGCGCAGACTGCGAGCGCCGTCATCTGCATGTCGGTCTAAGATCAGACTTCTACGGGGGCAAGGAAGGGCGCGGATACACACCGCTGAGGGGGCATTACACCTGCAAGTTGCACGCCACCCCGCCGCTGGCGCAGCGGCGGTATACAGGTTTACCAAGCCGAGCTCTTTGCGCAGGTTTAAACTGGGAACCTCCACTGCGGCAGACTGCAACTGCAACGGTCGGTCTCTGCCTGCCAGCTGCCGGTGCTCTCTCGGTCGAGGCGCTCTGCACCTGAAAAACTTTTGCCTGTCAAAGCTGCTCGTCTGCGTCGGCTATGCTCGAGCTCCTGTATCCTGAACCCCGCACTGTAATCGGCGAGAAGTCAGAACTGCACTTGGCATTTGTATGTCCGAACCGGATGTCGCAAGGCCCATGCGTGTCAACGCTCGCACTCTGCGCGCCACCTGCTCGAGCCGCTGATCAGCGTCTGGTCCTCGGAGGAGACGCCCGGTGGCTGACGTAGCCCGTGCTCCGAGTCGGGATGGCGTCGGCACTCGAGCTACATGTACAGGTACTCACTTCCGAATTTTCTATCTGCAGATCAAGCAGCTAGCGCCTACTCCCGACACCTCGTCAGTACCTCTCCTCCACCATGAAGTTCGCCGCCATCGCCTCTGCTGCTGCGCTCGTTGCCGTCGCCAACGCCGCCTCGTGCGACGTGACCTCGCTGCAGACGCTCCTGACCTCGTCGGACACGACCACGTGCGCCACGGACTCCGGCTACGCCGTGACGTCGCTGGCCACGCCTACGGACGCCGAGATGGCCACCATGTGCACCAGCACGGCCTGCCAGTCGGTGCTCTCGCAGCTCGAGACGCTCGCCCCCTCGGAGTGCACCCTGGGCACGTTCGCCCTGTATGCCGACCTCATCACGCCCCTGAGTAACTACTGCTCGGGCGCCGCCGGCTCCTCCACGGGCTCATCGGCTACCACGGCCACCGTGGGCTCTACCGCCGGCTCCAGCACGTCCGCCACCGTGACGACCAGCTCGACGGGCTCGGCTGCGTCGACCCCCGCGACCTCGACCGCGTCCAGCGGCTCCAGCACCTCGCAAACGACCACCTCTTCGTCCTCGTCGACTGCCGCCTCGGCCTCGGCTTCGGCCAGCAGCAGCGCCAACATGGCCGCTGTCTCGGCTGGTGCCGTTCTTGCAGCTGTGGCCGCCGCCTTCTTCTAAGCGCAGCTGCGCGTGTGAAGACCGAGTTTGGTCTCCGTTATAAACAATATATGCGGATTTATTGCTGTCAATGGCTGTGCAACTCGGTTTGTTTCGCTATGTATGGGTTGCCTACCTTCGAGGTAAAGAGTTGTGGTGTCCTGCTTTGGCTGTTCGAGGAGACCTTCAAACGGGGACCTACACGTGCCAAAGGAAACGGCGATTGTTTCGTCTCATTTGCGAGCTCATGTCCATGCCATTGCAATGGTGCGTTGCAAGCAGCAATCGCTCTTGTTGCTGCACGAGAGTCCGCGCCAGTTCGCATAAAAAAATGTACCCTCTGTCAAGATCCAGGTGGGTGAGCGTCACCTAAGTATAGAGAAAACAAGCGCCATCGCGTTTGAGCTCTTCTTCCTCACCCACTCACCCTCTCGCCTCCTCTGGCAGACGTTCACTCCTCCCCCCACCACCACCGAAGGAGACAAAATGGCGTCTCGAAGGAGCGCCATCTGGTGCGTGTGCCTCCTACTCCTCGTCGTCGTCCAGGCGCAGGACGTCGGTGAGTTCCTCCTCATGTCGAGCTCGCATCACTGAAAATGGAGACGTGTGCTAACTGGCTTCGCAAGGCGATCCTTCTGCCGACGCAGCAACAGGCTCCGGAGACACCATCACCGGCGCTCCAAGCACGACGGCACCGGCATCAACAACCCCAGTAACCAGCACACCGAGGACCACCGCGCCAGCCACGACAGCTCCGACCCCGACCACCGCCGCTCCGACCACCGCGACACCGACTGTCGCTCCAACTCCGACACCGACTGCCGCTCCAACTCCGACACCGACTCCAGTGCCGATAACGGAGACCCCGACGACGGCAGCACCGGCGACGACAGCTTCGAGCTCGACAGACTCACCAACGTCGACGAGTTCTTCGCCGGCTGCTACAACTGCAGCGCCAGTGGTGGGGCAGTACAACTCGTCAACGCTTCCCCCCGGAATCGACTCCAGTATGCTAGGCGGAGCCGAACTCGTGACGGTGGAGGTCACGGAGACGACGCTGGGGAATGGCACCACCTCGTACAGCTACGTGATCATCACCCGGAGCGACGGCTCAGAGAAAACGATCGTGCTGAGCCCGACAACCAGCTCCGGCAGCAGCAGCGGCGGTAGTGGTAACAGCACACCAGCTCAACCGGACAGCTCTCAGTCAGACTCCACCAACGCCTCCAAGGCCTCCAAATCCATGGGCGTCGGAGCGATAGTCGGGATCATCGTGGCCGCGGTGGTCGTCATGCTTGTACTGTTCGCGTTCTTCATCGCGCAACGCCAACGCAACAAGCACCAACCGAGTGACGCTTCTTCCGAGGACTTTTTTGAGTCACCCGTGGTTGGGAAGCAAGTGCGGTTGCTCGAGTTAGGCCAGTCCCCAGCGGACACGGAATACCAGGAGATCACGCGAACCACCGCGAACTCGCGCTCGTCCGGGAGCTCCATGCCCGACGGCAGGCGACATCGAGGCACGTTGTGGGAGGACCCAGTCATTTTGGCGTCTCGGATCCCTATCGACCGCATCGAGCTGGGGGCCGTGATCAGTCGTGGGGGCTTCGGCGTGGTGTACCGCGGACGCTATCGAGACCAGGACGTGGCCATCAAGACGCTGCTGCCGGAGAAGCGCAAGGACCTGGCGCACATTCAGGACTTCCTGTCCGAAGTGCGCCTCGTTGCAACCATGGAGCACCCGCACATCGTGCAATTTATCGGCGTGGCGTGGGAGTCGCTCAGCGACCTGTTCTGCGTGACTGAGTTCATGTCCGGGGGCGACCTGCGGTCACTGCTGAAGGACTACCTCGCCAACGGTGTGCCGCAGGGAATGGACGCCGGCAAGACCCAGATCGCCTACCAAGTGGCCTACGCGCTTACGTACTTGCACTCGTTGGACCCTGTGGTGCTGCACCGCGACCTCAAGTCGCGCAACATTCTGCTCACCGAGTGTCTGGATGCCAAGATCACGGACTTTGGGGCGTCGCGCATTCGGTCGGACGCGACAATGACCGCCGGCGTGGGGAGCTCGCTTTGGATGGCGCCCGAAGTGATGATGGGCCAGCGTTACGGCGAGAAGGCGGATGTGTTCTCGCTGGGCGTGGTGATCTCAGAGCTGGACACGCACGAGCTTCCGTACTCGCACGCCAAGGAGAGCAACAGCAGCAGCGGCCGCCCGCTCCCGGACACGGCGGTGCTGCAGATGGTGTCTATGGGCAAGCTGCGCGTCCGCTTCTCTCCGTTCATGGACGCGGACATGGCTCGCTTCGTCTGCAGCTGCGTGAGCGTGGAGCCTGAGCAGCGCCCCACGGCGGCCGAGGTGCTCTACTACCTGCAGGTCGCGACTCGGAACCAGCAGTACTGATGGAAGGAGGAATGAAGCGTACGCAAAGAACAAATTTAATTATGAATGGAGAGCACGTTTTGGTGACCAACACGGCGAGTACCGGTAAGTGACGAACCTTCACGCCCCGCCATGCTTGCAATCCGCAGTCGTGCCGCCCTCGCTTCCTCGCATCAAAGCCATTGGGTCTCCATGTACGCCCGCTCGATGTAGCGAAGCGTAGCATACTCAGATCAAGTTATCGTACGTCAGAACATCGGTCGTCAATCGTGGTGTAATGTTACCACATCATTCGACATGCAGAGAAGGTTTTGTCGACAGGTGCAACGTTGACACTGATGCTCGCCGCTCTCTGATGCGCCTCCCTTCCGGCGACTGCAGTGCCTGCTGCTTCGCCACCTTCGTAGAGAGCGCTCTAGTCAGCTGGACGTTTGACAAGGAACAGGAGTCGCGGGCGCAACGCTTGACGAGCAAGAAAAAAGAAAGCTGGGAAGCGCTTCAACCCGAGCCATCCCAGCTGCCTTCGTGCCGATCAACGTGGTCACAGAGTGGGCATTACCGCCCAGCCGGCGGTGTGAGTGCCGCTTCCTTCGTTGATGTCTCTCGCGTGCGTCGGTCCGGCCTTCAGCGAGCCCGACGTTGCCTGTCCACTCCGTACGTCATGTGCTAGTCATTCTCCAATCTGCCGCCAAGGTCCACAGATACGTAGCAACCAAAAGCATGAAGGTCTTCGCGTCCTCGCTCCTTGCCGCCGCCATGGTCACCGCCCTCGCGCGTGCCGACACTTGTGACACCGCGTCCGTGACGGCGCTGCTGACGTCCGACGATGTTACCACGTGCGCTAGCGACTCGGGCTACTCCCCGTCCTCGCTCACGACCCCGACGGACGCCGAGATGGAGGTCATGTGCACCAGCACCTCGTGCCAGTCCGTGCTGTCGGACCTCACCCAATTGTTCGTCGCGGAGTGTACGGTCGGCACCTTCGCGCTGTACGCGGACCTCATCACTCCCGTGACCACGTTCTGCTCCAGCCTCTCCAGCTCCACGAGCAGCTCGTCGTCGGCCGGCACCAACGCGTCGGCGTCGACTGCTGCCTCGACCACGTCGGAGGCGGCTTCGGCCGGCTCCGTGGCTATCGCGTCTTCGGCCTCGCTCGACAGGGCCGAGGAGGTGACGGTGGCTCCCACTGCCACCAACTCGACGTCATCAGCGAGCTCGGACGACGATGTGACCGTGGGCGACTCGGAATCGGGCAGCAACCTCGCCATCGAGACCCAGACGCCTACCACCAGCTCGGACTCCGCCTCCACCACCACGGACTCGACCACGAGCGCCTCGAGCTCAGCGGACGACACTTCTAGCGGCTCCAGCGCCGGTGTTGCCGTGAGCCCGTCGGCTGCGCTACTCGGCTCGGTTCTCGTGGCTACGGCCGCTCTCTTCCTGTAGAGCCCTCGTCTCTCATGACACCAACTGAAGTCTCAATTGTTAACTTGAAATCTTGAGTGACGTGTGCTGTGCCTTCCCAATTGCTGTGTGTAGTGGTCAAAGGAGTGAGGTGCCGAACGAAGGTGCTGCTGTCTCTGTGCTGAGTCACACAGTAATGCTAGCCAACATAGCCATGATCAATGTAACCATCCATTGATAAAGTACATGTATCTCCATCATGGAGACTCAATAGTCTTACCTTGCTCATCGATATCAGGCTACACACGACAACATGAACTGGGGTCGACCCAAGGATTGATGAGCTTCGCATTCGCATGTCATAAAGGATCAAAACTTTTAGCATGTTATAACAATTGGATGAAGGCTCAAAGCGAGTAACTGCTTGGGTATTCCTTCGAAATGGTGTGCAGTCGATAGAGCACCTCGGCAGCTGTGGGGCGGTTCTCAGGCTCAATCTGCAAGCACTGCTGCGCTAGCTGAGTCATCTCGACAAGACCGACGCCGGAGAAGCTCACCTGCAGCCTGCCCATTAGCACGAGCTGCAGCACGGCCGTGTCGGGCAGTGGTCGGCCGGTTTCACTGTTCTCCTTGGCGTGCGAATATGGCAGCTCATGCGTATCTAGCTCCGAGAGCACGACTCCGAAGGAAAACACGTCGGCCTTTTCGCCGTACCGCTCGCCCATGACCACCTCGGGCGCCATCCAGAAACTCGTGCCGACTCCCGCTGTCATGGTCTTATCTGACCGTTCTCGCGACGCCCCAAAGTCCGTGATCTTGGAATCGAGAGTCTCCGTTAGCAAAATGTTGCGCGATTTCAGGTCGCGGTGCAGCACGACAGGGTCCAACGAGTGCAAGTAGGTCAGCGCGTGTGCCGTTTGCAGCGCCATCTTGATCTTGACGGGGTCAAAGCCCCGCGGGTGGCCGCTTTCGTTGTACTTCACCAGCAGTGAGCGCAGGTCGCCGCCCTCCATGAACTCGGACAGCGCGTAGAGTTCACTGAGAGACTCCCAGGCCACCCCGATGAACTGTACAATCTGCGAGTGCTCCATCGTGGCCATGAGCTTGATTTCGGCCAAGAACGCCTCAATGTGATTCATGTCCTTCCTGGTGGACGGCAACAGCGTCTTGACGGCGACATTCTGATCTCGGTACCGTCCGCGATAGACCTCTCCGAAGCCACCGCGACTGAGCAGTTCGCCGAGTTCAATGCGGTCGACGGGGATGCGAGCGGCGACGATTACCGGGTCGTCCCAGAGACTGGAGGAGTGTCTGCCGCCGCTGCCGTGCGACTGGCCCGTGGACGAGTAGAAGCCTCCTCCTGCGTACGTGGAGTTGCCCGTGTCGTTGCGCTGTGGGCGGGCCGTAGATCCCGTGTAGGTCGAGCCAGTGTTGTGCTGCTCGTAGGGCACGTCGATGCCGTGCGAATCGTCGGCCTTGGGCGTGTGGACGGTCGCAGCAGCCACCGCCGCCTGCAGTTCCCGTTGGCGCTTGGCCTTTCGGCGCTTGCGCATGCAGCAGCAGCAGATGATGAGCAGCAGCAACACCACGACGCAGCCGCCCACGATGGCGACCAGGGTGCCGGTGCTGAGACTCACCGAGTACGATACTTGGTCTTGCGCCACGGCCAGCAGCGGCAGCAAGCAGGACACCACTACGGCAGCCAGCATGGCGACGAGCAACCTGTGTAGACAACGGGGAGAGCTGGAATGCCAGGCGAGTGTGTGGCGTCGCAGAAGAAGGGATAGACTGCACAGTGAATCACACGGCATGAGTCCCAACAGATGGGCTCCAGAGACGTGCATCGTGGCGAAATCCATGCTTGATTACCGGGGGAAAATAGCCGAGGTGTCCTGGATTATTAAAGACGGCGATCGAGGATGAAGGTGATGAAGACTTGGCTTCAACATGCTCTCGATGTTAGTACATGTATTGTGCTAGTTCCGAGCCGGGGTTCATGAAGCGAACACCAGACTCGGGCGAAACCTTGCAGCGAGAGGAAGACCAACTCATAGTAATACTAGCCGTCTTGATCATTAGCGCACACGCATGCTGTCTTCACCATTGCTATCCGTCTGCAACGCTACTCTCTGTCTGAAAGAAATCTGGCCGCTTACTGTCCCTGGCGCTGGCGTGGCGCGCACTTAATAATGTCGTCTACTCTGAGGATCATCTCGGCGGCTTCGGCGGCCGAGAACAGCACCTGCCTCTTGCTCTTCAGCGCCTCGCGAATACCCAACGACTCCATGTCGCCCACGCAACCCGTGCGCATGTCCAGGCCGGCCGTCGTCTCGCCGCGGTGGTGAGCCGCACGCAGCTGAGTCACCAGCTCCGAGCTGTCGAAGCCGCCGTTGTCCGCAATGATGCTGGGCAGCTGACGCAGCGCGCGTGCGAACGCCTCCATGGCCAGCGCCTTCTTGCCGGGCACGGACGGGGCCTTGTTGTCGATCGCCTGAGCCATCAGGACTTCCGTGCAGCCGCCGCCCATAACCGTCTGCGAGTGCTTCACCGTCTGCGTAAGCACAGCCAACGCGTCGTGCAGCGAGCGTTCAGCCTCGTCCAGCAGGTGCGTGCTGGCACCACGCAGGACCACCGAGCAGGCTGTGCCGGTCTTGACACCCGAAAACCGCAACAGACGGTCCTCGCCGATCATGATCTCCTCAATGAGCTTGCACTCTCCCAGCTGGATCGCGTCCGGGTTATCAAACGTCGACGCGATCTCACCACCCGTGACAGCGGCCAAGTGCTCGATGCCGTCGAAGTCGGCGTGCTCGATCGCCATGATGCCCTTGTCGGAGAAAATCTGTTCGGGGTAGTTGTAGATGAGCTGTCTGTTCACGAAGCAGTTGATGCCAAAGTTGGCAATCTTCTCGACCTTGGCCTTCATCTTGGCTTTCTCGGCGTCCTCAATGGCCGAGACCTTGTCCATCGAGTCCACCTTGACGCGGGCACCGTAGATCTTGATCTTGTCTGTGTCCATGCCCGTGTTGGCCACGAGGATCTTGGCGTTCTCCACGCGCTTGGGCTGGCCCACGCCGATCTTCTTGTCCAGGATGAAGCCCTCGTCCAGGTACGAGTCGCGCAGCGAGCCGCCCGACTTCTTGATGATCTGGATGTAGTCCAGGTTGTTGGAGCCGCGCAGACGCAGCACCGCGTCCACCGCGAGCGTGGCGAAGTGGTCTTTTTCGTGCGTCAGCAGCTTGGAGCTGAGCGTCGTGCGCGCGATGTTCAGCAGGTCGTCGCGGAACTTGTCGGCGTCCTGCGAATTGTCCTTGGCCGAGCCCACGAGCGCGTCGTTGGCCGTGGTGAGTGCGATGCGCCAGCCGTCGATGATGGTCTGGGGGTGGATACGCTGGTCGATGAGCTTCTCGGCCTCGCGCAGTAGCTCCCCGCAGAGCACAGCGACGCTCGTGGTGCCGTCACCCACTTCCTCGTCCTGCGTCTTGGCGATGTCCACAAGCACTTTAGCAGCTGCGTTGTCCACGTAGACGCTGCGCAGGATCGTGGCGCCGTCGTTCGTGACCGAGATGCTCTTGTCGGGGCCGCCCATGGACTGCAGGATCTTGTCCATTCCCTTGGGGCCCAGCGTCGTCTTGACCATGTCCGCGATGGCGATGGCGCCCACGAACGACGACATGCGGGCATTCTCGCCCTTCTCCACCTGCGACTCCGGGTCCAACACGGCCTGCTGCATCTTGCTGAGGGGTACGAGTTCCTTGCGAAGAGGTCGACGGTTTGTATGGAGCTGCTCGCTTTGGATATGCCCCCTCCACACATGGATGAAAGACGCAAATAGTCGCAAACACAGGAATATAGTAGATCATGGGGCCTTGACTATAGAATATATCTATGGTTACGACTACCTATTGTATTTGGCGAGACTCAGTGTTGGAGCTGCTCGGACGGTGCAGGACAGGCACAGCACAATGGCAACCCGCATACAAAGCCTCTTCAAGTTGGCCCAGTCGAGGCCGGTGACGTAGTCGAAGATTTGGAACGGCACAGTATGCGTCGCTAACAGCACGTAGAAGAACATCTCCAGCTTCCGTTGACTCCAGACGCTGGTTCCATGACAAAGAAGAAGAACCCATGCGTACTGCATTTTGGCTTCGAATAGCTCAAAGGGATTAGATGTGGCGCCTTTCAGTGAGATATCCACAGCGTTCGCGACAATCACCACGAAGCCCGAGCTACCATAGTGTCGACACGGCAGTCAACTTGGGCTTCGTGCTGATGTCCGGTGTGAGGATGACGATTTTGCAGGAGGAAGATGAGTTCGGTTAATGTGTTTGAGGCATCGCTCAAATTATCCACAATTTCGTCACAGGGGGGACGTAGCTTAAGAGGGTGGTGATCGACAGGATGCGTACAGGAGGTTCGCTGATACCAGCGCTAGAAGTGCCCGGTGGTTGAGCAGCAAGGAGCACAGCCGGAACGATTTCTCTACAAAGTTAGCGGTCTTCTGGTCCAGCAGAGTCTGCTGCAAGATTTTCGCTATGGTGTCCCCGGTGCTACTTTGTTCGTGCTCCGTGCCGGAAAACAAAGAACGCAGCATAAGATGCGTCCTGAGTTGTTGTGTGAGCTCTGCAGGTGGTGCTGGAAAACAACGAGCTATTGAGCTTGTAACTAACTTGGTTGAATTCATGGTGAACATCTCAAGAATCGTGCTCGATGGCGGGCGATGTAACCTGAAGCATGTGGCGAAAATCGACTAGCGCAGCGTCGATATCATCGTGCTCACAGCAAAGAGCTTCTACAGCTGCAGGAGTGATCGGTGTGGTCCCCTCGGTCACTGCGTTTCGCAGAGTCTCAGTTTGTGCTAGGGTAAAAGAGGTCGCGAAGTAGTACTCGACCATGTTCTGGACTTGAACACTGTTCATGTATCCGAGCATCAGCTTCTTGTTTACCCGTCCGGGGCGAATGAGGGCGGGATCCAGCTTTTCCGGATGATTGGTGGTCATGATGACGATGCGCCCGGGGCAGTCGATCACTCCGTCCAGGACATTGAGCAACCCGGACAGATTGAGCTTGTCGGACGCCGAGGACGAGCCGTACCGCTTACGCTGTCGTCGAGAGGCTTCCGGCTTATTCTCACGAGTGATCACCACTGAGGTAGCACAATCGATATCTTCCATGACGAACACAACGTCTTCAAAGGTCATGTTGACGGGCAGGTCGACACCTTCCACGGCAAACCGAAGATCGAACAGGGCGTTCATCAGCTCCTGGTTGGTCTTGACCTTTCCCAACGAGACGGTCACGATATGGCGTTTGGTGTGCTGAGCCACCGCCTTGATGAGGCTGGTCTTTCCGGTGCCTGGGGGTCCGTGCAATAGCAACCCCAGTTTGTACGGGAAGCCTTTGATGGCAAACTTGCCTGATCGAGCCATGAAGCTATGGAGAAGCTGAAGCAACTGCTGTTTTTCGTCGAAGAAGAGGTTCTTGAATGATTTCTCTCCGCTCAGAGCGTATCGCTTGTACATCACCGCGGGTGTCGATTTGTTTTCCCCCGTTGCAAGCTCTCCATCCCCCGATGGTTTTGCTTCCTGCACAGCCTGCACGTACATGTACCGCTTTTTATCATTCGCCAACTTCAGGAGCTCCAGCAGCTGGTACTTGGCGAAGGCATTGTTGATGAACTTGTCGATCCGCTTCGACGCTCCACACTCATTGGACTTGAAGGCGTAGACCACGGTGACTTCTTTAGTTTTACGCACAGGAGTGTCTCGACTGTTTTCTTCGTCCTCTGGGTTTTGAAGGTACTGCTGGAAGTAAATGCCCTTCTCCACTTCGACCCACTCTTGGAATTTCGGGAGCGATGCGATTCGGAGACGGTTGAGTTCTTCGTACATGTCGGCTCCGTCGTCTTCGTCGCACCAATAGTCGGATGTTCTCTTGGACACCATGTTGAGCTGCTCCTGGGTCGAATCGTCAAGCTCGTGCTCCACCATCTCGTATCGTACGCCTTTACCGCGCAACTGGAGCACGTCAGTCAGGTGGGCAGCAATGGCCTTCTGCAGTATGTGACCGTGGCGGTTCTCGTGCTCGTCCAGAACGCAGTACTGACCGTAGCGAGTGAGGGCCTTTATCTGCCGTAGTACGAGGTCGCTGGTCTTGCCTCCGACCAAAGCACCTTTCAGTTTGCAGCCGAGGGTCTCGAGGTGCGTCGGGTATAACGCCAACTGCACGCAAACGGGCACCATGGCGAGCACGAGGGCGTTGAAGAATAAGTTTGGGGTCGACGGATAATGATCGTTCGAGAAGCTTGCTGAGATGTTGACACCAGACTCGAAGAGTGGCTTAGCGAGAGCTTGGATCAAGGACGGGAAAGCGTCGGAGGCCTCCATGTCGATCAAGTTGCTGACTGTTGTCAATTTGACTTCTGATGCCGAAGTGGGGTGAGTCAATGCTTGCCATGAGCTTCACTCACGAGTTGTAAATCATCTTGCGGAGACCATCACTCACTCGTGCCACTTCAACTTGGAGCATACTAAAGGCTAGCTAATATACTTTGCAGTGATAGGTATGATTTGCCTTTTGGACGGGTTCACTTGACCATGGAGACCAATGCAACCGCAGTTTCCAAAGTACCACGAACAACTCAAACGCCTCCTGTCATCCGGCCACTATGTCGACCTCTACGGCCCTCGAATTCGGCATAATCAACACGCTGCGCACGGGTAATGCCGTGTACGACCTCATCGTCTGTATGGTGGTGCCAGCCGTCGTGCAGCGACTAAGCAACTCCGGGCAAGACGCTATTGGGATTCTCGAGAAGGTGCTTCAGTTCCTCCGGTGTCTGCTTTTCCCGCGGAAGTACGTGACGCATCTCGTGGAGACCATAGAGATATCGGGTAACAGCAGATCGTACCGCCTCGACGACGACTCCAAGGGCAACGAGTTGCTGCAGAAGGCCATCCTGCTTTACCTGACCGAGCACTTGGATCTGCACGACAAGTCGGGAAGATATGACCTACTGGAGCGACCTGACGCCAAGAAACTGCTTGTCGAGAACGAGTTTGAACACGTTGATCTGGAGAAGCGCAAGCGGATAAAGTCACTGCTAGAGCAACCAGCGGCCCCCGAAGTCGCCAGGCTTGGTGTGAGCGTGCTGCCCCCACTAGATCGATGGGTGACTGTCGAGGAAGGTGTAGAATTTATGAATGAGACCAAGAAAGGTGACGACGAAAACAATACTACGATTCAAGAAACCAAGACCCTTTTCCATCTTCGATCAAACCTCCCCGACGGCCCCGAACGGATTGACGCTTTTGTGAAGAAAGCGTTCGCGTATTACCGTGGCATCGAAGGCAGAAAATTCAAGAACGACACCTCGCGTTACATGTACGTGCGCTCCGCTGACCGCCCGGCTGCCACGGACACGGACGATGAAAGTAAGCTCAGTGCGCCGTACCACAAACGGTATGCGCTTGGTGACGACAAGACCTTTGGCAATGTCTTCTTCGAAGAGAAGGAGTCGCTACTGCAGCTGCTGGACCATTTCGAGAACAAAGCAGGCAAATTTGCTGTAGAGGGGTTCCCAAACAAGGTCGGTCTGTTGCTGTATGGACCGCCTGGAACGGGCAAGACGAGCGTGATCAAGGCCGTGGCTGAAAAGACTGGACGCCACATCGTGAACATCTCTTTGGGAAAGATCAAAACCAATCAGGAGCTTATGGACGCGATGTTTGACCTGCGCTATGCTGTGGATGGACTCGATTTACCTATTCGCATGGGTTTCAAGGACGTCGTTTTTGTGATGGAGGACATTGACTGTGCGTCTTCGGTCATCGCCAGCCGCGACGATGGATCTTTGACTCCGCAGAGTGAAAAATTGCCAAGAGAAGATGAAGTAGCTAACACGTTGGATGGATCCCTTGTTGACGGTGATAACACGGGAAACGATAGCAAGGAATACGAAGGCTTACCGAGCTCCGGCCCAAGCTATCGCCGCAGCAAAGAGGCAGCGAGGGTTTTCGGTTCTGGCATGATGGACATGGCCGACGATGAGGACGATGACGACTTCCTATCGGTCTTGTTGCAGTCGCAAATGGATTTTGACGGCTTCGGCCCGAAAATGAAAGGAGGGTTTGTGCTGTCCTCCAACTCGACAGATAAACTCAATCTCGCCGGCGTCCTGAACGTTCTGGATGGAGTCATTGACTGCCCGGGGCGGATTGTGATAATGACGACCAATCATCCGGAAATGCTAGACCCAGCATTGGTTCGACCTGGCCGAATCAGCAAGAAACTTCACCTTGGCTACATGTCCACGGTGCAGACGGAGAAAATGGTGGCGTACTACTTCTCAACGACGCTCACCGATGAGCAGCGAAGTCGACTGAAAACACTGGGGAATTCCAGTCAAGTCTTCACACCTGCGGACATCGAAGAGCTCTGCGCGGAACATGATAGCGTGGACGGTGCTCTGGATCAGCTGATGATAAATGTAACCTAGATGTCTACAAATTATTTTAAAGCTTCATCGCGTCTTCCACTTGGGCTTGAAATAGTTGGAGTATGCACTGCAGTGGACCTGAAATGCATTTGTCCACCGATGTTCTCTCCAGACAACATGCTTCGAGCCGAGAAAGCCGTACTCCTTCCGCTCATGCTTCTTGCCAACTTTGCAGTGTTCCAGTACCTGGTGTTGCTTTTTCACGAACGATGGCGCGAGCCGTACGTGCTGCTGCTGCTGTTCACAGCAACACTGGGCTGGGTTAGTCTCGTACCTTTTGCTTCGGTCGATAACGAGCGCTTGCAATCCATGAACAATGTGTCGGAGGGGAGTCTTGCGCTGCTGTTGCTCGTGCAAACGGCTCTTGTTGGGACTCCAAAGTCATTGAGTGGGGCTGCACAGGTGGCCAAACGAATCTGGGTTCCGGAGGACAACGCTACATCTTCACATGAACGAGCCAAGACGATGCCAGCAAATGATGCGTTTGTTAGGTTCGCGGCGAGGTGTGGACAGATTATAGCAAACTTGCTGATCGTTATCGAGGTCGCATTGTTGTTACTGGATGTGGGGCTCGTTTTCTATCAATTGCCATCTGATCACGAACACGGCGTCGAGTTGGTCAACAACACAAGAGAAAATGCCACCCTCGCTTTCACGTTATTGTACCGATGCGGACTGCTGATCATGGGCCAGGAACACGGGTGGCGCCGCGTTTTACGTGACGACTGGGTTGAGCTTTTGTTCCACATCATATTTGCCACCCCTTCACGCTAGCAGAGGGTGTGACTGAGACGTCCTGGGAGTACCGTACTGTCTTAGTCCTTGGCGACAAACTATTTTAACCAATGACAATCTAAGAAAAAACAGATGCAGCAATTTTTTCCTGTACTAATTTTAG
>AWVV02000482.1:0-14925 GCA_000500205.2 Phytophthora lateralis | reverse complement strand
AACCGTATGTATGCTTGCACTTGGTCCAGACTTCCAAAACCACATCGACATTATTTTTAAACCTGTTACTTACCTCTATAATTAGATATGTTATCTCGTATCAAATAAACATATATTATTGCAGTTATATGATGAACTATTTTTAGAGCCTTTGTATGGGTCAAATTTAGGGTCAACTTTTACTAAATAAGGCTCAGTTTTAGGCTTAAAAGAGTTGACCCAATTTGACCTTGACCGAATTTGACCCAAAAAATGGATATCCTCAGAAACCATTGCATCGAGTTGAAGAGGATGCTGCCGTCCCTATTGCGGCTGCTGCTTCACGTGATCACGGCGCTGCTGCTGACCGTACGCAGCTCGCAGTTGGGCGGGGCGCTGCATCCGTTCGAGCGCGCCCTAGCCAATGACTGGGTGCGGCTGCTCTTCTACGTGGAGACGGCGGACGCTAATGTGGTCCTGCCGCATTTCCTGCTCGAAGTGGAGGAGGAGGTGGTGGCCAACGTAAATGACGAGTTCTTCGGCGGAGGCTTCGCGGCGCGGGCGTCGGCGCTGCCGGCGGGGGCGCTTTTCACCATCCACGAGACGCGCCAGCACGTACACGGGGCCGTGGCCAACTACTTTCGACTGGCGGACGTGGCGCTGGACGCGTATCTCGTGTCGGGCAACGAGTCGGATCCGCTGCTGCTGCTGCCGCCTCCGCTTCTCACAGTCCGCGCGGATGTTGCGGACGAGACGCTGGACAGAGGCTACAACATTACGAACGTGAACAGCAGCGAGCAGTGGCCGGCGCCTCTGCGGATGGGCGGAGATGCCGCTGGCCAACAGGAGACGAGGCGGTTCTTTGACGAGTTGGACGCCATGGAGCTCAGATTGGTGGTGGGCATGAGGAGGAAGGAGACGAAGAGCGCTGGGGTACCAGTGGAGAAGCTGTTCGAGTGGAGGGTCGTGATGCGCTACGACCTACTGAATCAAGGCCACCTGGAAGTCACCATGAACTACGACCTTGTCCATGTACCGCTCCTTGAGGGGAAGAGGAAGGACGAAGGAGAAGAGGACATGCCCCCCGTGCTGCTGGACACAAGTGTCCTGTTTAATTGGATCACGCTGACGATGATCGCTCTGTACCAGGTATGCTGCTGTTTGATGGATTCGTTGCTTCTTATTGAGGAATAACATGGCGATGGCTACACTTTACAGGCGGCCGAGTTCTCGCTGAAGTGGACAGCTATCAAGGCTACCGCCGCTCAAGACCCAGACTATTCCCCTCACTCTATCAGACGCCCACTCGCACTCGCTCTGAGAGTAGGCGTGGCCAAAGACTTTTGGTTCTGGTTCGTCATTGCTGTCAATTTTGTGACTGTGGTGTGTCTACTGGCGACGTGGCGTCATGCCTACCGACTTTCGTTGAACGACACACTGTGCTTCACGTTCGCTTCTTGCTGTGCATTGCAGTGGGGCAGTCTCGTGAGGTACCTGCAGGTGAACACGCGGTTTCACATCCTGGGACTCACACTGCGCCGCGGATTGCCTCGAGTGATCCAATTTTTAGTCGGTGTCCTGCCGATTTTTGTGGGGTTTGTACTCTTCGGGACGATCATGTTCGGTGCCAAGGTGCCTCGTTTCCAGAGCGCGAGTGCGACAGCCACCACGCTATTTTCCGTCGCAAATGGCGACGAAATTCATGACACTTTTAACGACGTTGCGTACACGCCGTGGATCGGTCAGATCTACGTGTATAGCTACATGATCCTCTTCAGCTACGTTGTGCTAATGGTGTGCATCGGTATCATTGAAGATGCCTTTTTCTCTGCTGTTTTTCCGGCTTCGTGGCCTACGCCGGACAAGACTCGGCAAGAAGTGCGCCAACATCCGGGAGGAGGGCAGAACCACTACCACGAGGATGTACGCTGATGGCACCCGACTTGAAAAGCGGTGACTTCAGTGAATTCGTTTAATTCTACCCAGAGGCTTGAGTGTTGTGGCATTCGGTCTTCATCGAGGTCAATTTTTCTGGGTAGTCGCCATAGATGAACACTTGCGACATCAACCGTTGTCGTACACGCTGAATGCGTGTGGGAATATTTTCTGAATGGAGGATCAGAGCGAGAAGTGCTGTGCTCGCGTTTGCTTCTAGACTGGGCACGATAATGGTTCTGTTGATTGCATTTGCTTCAGAGTTTGCTCGTCAACGGCTCTTATCGTGCTGTGCTGTACGATACCATCAACACACCATTCCCGCCAAAATCGCTGTTTCGACTGGTGTAATTACATGGTTCGATTCCCTCACCAACACCTACAAGGCCCATATTGAGAGTGAATTCATCCTCAGTGGAGAGACTGCCCCCACTGGCTCCAAGATCTACGCCACCGGTTTGCGAACGGTCTTTAACATCGTCAATTTTTGAGGTGGTACCCTTATATCTCCTGCACACGTGCTCACAGCATCACGCTGTACAGCAAATGGTGCCCGCTGAGTCTCGACCGGAGGAAATTACCGAAGTGGCACTCGAGACGGCGAACCGATCAAGGTCGAGTCCACCACCACCACCAACAACAACTACTCGGAGAACGTATTCTATGTGGATGATTTCATGGTACCAGCATCTTCAAACCTGTCAAGTTTGCTGCAGCAGACGCTTTGGACAAGACGGTGAATGCGATGGGTAGGGGACGAATGCGAGGGTTAATACAGAGCCAACTAGAATATCGCCTTCAGGACGTTCAAGAATGAGCGGGCCGCCATCGTCGCCCATGCAGGAGCTCTGGTTTCCGACGGGTGCTGAGCACATCATGGTCTCATTCACGAACGTCTGCTTGAATCACTCTTCGTTGCTGATCAGATGAGCATCAGCGCGGTGTTCTTTACCATCGTCTCCAGTTTTGTACCAACCCAGTTTGGTAACCACTTCGACGTCCTTGATATCCGCGGATGACTTCATGGTGGTGGAGCTTGAGAGGTCAAGCAAGTACACTCCAGCATGATTTGTGCCTGTGGAGTCGATCGCCTAACCTAGAAATTCGTAATTTAGATGTGTTTTCCTATTGGACAATGGTTTTTAGTTTATCCTATAAATATAGAAGCTGAGCTCGAACTGTGCTTGACGTGCGTCACTTCGGATCAGACACTGCAAGACGCATGGCGGACTCCCCCAGCGAGCTCCCGAGCGATGGCATCCGCGGCCGCAACAAGAAGCAGGACGCGTCTGCGGACATGGAGAGCGGCGGAGCAAGTCTCCCAAGCCCAAGCGTAGCCGACACCTTGGACAGTTCCGCTATAGAGGACGCGGACTCCCTTTACTCGGTGAGTTCGACCCCTGACGAGGACAAGAAAAAGAAGAAGGTCGCTGCTCTCTCCACCGTCCAGTCGGTCGTTCACTGGGGGAAATCCATGCGCCTGCAGTTCGGCGACGGCCTGTTGCTCCAAATTTTCTTCGTCTACTTCACTCAGGGCATCCGCAGCACGCTCTGCTCGTTGGGCACGAGTTACTACCTGAACGAGACGCTGGCGCTGGCCCCAGCGCAGTCCGAGTCGCTACGCGCCACCGCCGCCATCCCGTGGATCATCAAGCCGCTCTACGGAATGCTCTCGGACAGCGTCCCCATCTGGGGAACGCGCCGCAAGTCCTACCTGCTCATCTTCAGCGCCGTCTCGGCCGCCGCCTACTTGGCGCTCTCCGTACCTGGCCTCGTCACGACGTACGAGAGCGCGCTCGTGGCTCTAGTGGTCGCGAGTCTCGGTATCGCCTTCTGCGACGTCGTCATCGACGGGAAAGTCGTCGAGGCCGCACGCAGCGAGCGCGAGGACATGGCCGGTAACCTCCAGACGCTGTCGTGGATTTCGCTCTCGGTCGGCTCCGTGCTGGGCTCGATGGTGTCCGGCTACGCACTCAACACGTTCGGCCCCATGGGCGTCTTCTTCCTCTCGGCCATGGGGCCCCTGTCTGTGGTGCTGATCTCCATCAAAATTCCGGAGGAGACGTTCGTGATGCAAGGAAACCTCGGCTTTCTCCGGACCGTGCAGGACCAGTGCCGCGCCCTCGCGATGGTGGTGGTGGACCCCATCTGCTGGCGCCCCATGCTGTGGATCTTCCTGTCCAATGCGCTGCCTCCCAGTGTGGGCGAGGCCATGTTCAGCTTCAAGACGGCCGAGCTGGGCTTCTCCAAGTCCTTCTTAGGCTTCATCTCGACCGTGGGCAGCTTTACGCTGCTGGGCACCACTGCGCTCTACAACGCCTACTTCCGGGACATGCCCTTCCGACGCATGTTCTTCCGTATCCAGTTGGCGTCCGCCTGCGTGTCCCTCGCCGAGTTCGTGCTCGTCTCTCGTCTGAACGTGGCCTTTGGCATCGGCGACCGGTTCTTCATCTTCGGCGACGAGATCCTCTCGGACGTGGTCGCGCGTCTCAAGCACATGCCGTCGCTTGTACTGTGCGCCAAGATCTGTCCGCCAGGCATCGAAGGCACCATGTTCGCGCTGCTCATGTCCATCTACAACTTCTCGTGGTCCGTGGCCTCGTACGGCGGCTCGTGGCTCTGCAGTTATCTGCAGATTTCCAAGACCGACTTTGCGGGCCTCGCCACGGCCGTGACCATCCGCAGTGTGGCGAAGGTGGTGCCGCTCTTCCTGCTCTTCATGGTGCCGGCCACCACGAGCATCAGCAGCTCGTCGATGGCGTCCAAGGCCAAAGCCAAGACTGCCAGGAAACAGAGCGAGGGCAGCAGCGACAGCGATGGACCCGCCATCGACCTCAAGGTGCCGGCCTAAAAGCGCAGGTTAGATTTGGATGTGCATATGCTTGTGAGTCAGTGATAATTAGGCACCGCGTGTCACAATCGTGGGTAAATTCTCATACTCAAACCAAGTGAAACGATGGGATATCAGGCGGTTCAAAAGTATCCGCCGACTTGGACTTTACCAGTCATTATCCAATTTCCCTCTTCGAGTGCACATTCTTCGCCATGCTGAATCTGTACCCACCCGCGAACCACGCCGTGTACAATGGCGCGTCGCTCAACTTCGCGCCCGAGATCGACGCCGCGTGCCAGGCCATCCACGACGCGTGCAAGGGCCTGGGCACGGATGAGCAGGGGCTCATCGCCGCGCTGGGCACCAAGTCGGCGGACCAGCGCTTCCTCATCTCGGTGCGCTACCAGCAGCTCTTCGGCAAAGAGCTCAAGAAGGTGCTCAAGAGCGAGACGTCGGGCGACTTCGGCCACCTGCTGCAGCTCATCGCGCGGCCGCTGCCCGAGGCGGACGCCGCCATCCTCCGCAAGGCCACCAAAGGGCTGGGCACCAAGGAGAAGTTCATCTTCCCTGTTGTCATGGGGCGTACTAACATGGAGATGGGCATCCTCAAGAAGACGTACTTTGACAAGTACAACAAGGACCTGGGCTCCGTCATGGACAGCGAGCTGAGTGGCGACCTCAAGAGCGCCGTACTGGCCTCTCTGCAGGCGCCTCTGGGGGACTTCAACCCTGCCGTCCACATCCCGCAGAAGGCGGAGGCAGACGCTGAAGCCCTCTACAAGGCCGGCGAGGGACGCATGGGCACCAAGGAGCATGAGTTCATCAACGTACTGGTCACCTCCCCGCCGCAGCATCTGCGCGCCGTCAACGCCGCGTACGAGAAGAAACACAAGCACGACATCGCCCACGCGGTCAAGAAGGAGTTCGGAGGCGACGCAGAGAACGCGCTGCTCTTCCTCGTACGCATGGTGCTGGAGCCGCTCGTGCTGCTCTCGGAGCTCTTCGAGAACACGATGAAGGGCTTCGGCACGGACGAGAACTCGCTGAGCGCGGCGCTCGTGCGCTACCACCTGGTGCTGCGTGACATCCGCCCCGTGTACAAGAAGACGTACGGCAAGGACCTGCGAGACCGCATCCAGGGCGAAGTCAGCGGCGACTACGGCAAGCTGGTGCTGGCCGTGTTCGACTCGCCGACCCACTAAGCGGTCAACTAACTAGCAGGAGGGAGGCATCTTTTGTTTTACCTTCAATAACTTCATTGTACTGCAGCCGGCAGTATCATTTGAATCATGTTTTGGAAAAATGTACTGAAGCAACAAAGCAGAGCATTGAAGTGCAATGCGAGACCTTCAGAGGCTCATGGCTACATGTTAAGTACGCATTGCGCGGTAAGTGCGCACTTTGAGAAAGGCGCTGGCCATGACGGACGAGTCTGCGCCTCCTCCGCCGCCTCCTGTGTCGCCACCTCCGCCCCTGGAGACAACGATCGGCAAGTACATTGCCCGCTTCCGCTCCGAGAAGCCGCAGCCCCGAGAGGCGCGTGTGGCGGCCCAGCGCAGCGACTTCTGGTGGACGAAATCCCCTCGGTACTCGCCCAGTGCGTCGCCTGCGTCCACGTGGGCGTCAGGCGGCGTCTTCCGCTGCACCGAGGAGGAAGTCGACGGAACGAGTGATGCATCTACGGAAGAAGAGGAGAAAAAGAGTAAAATTCGGGAGGAGAGCGACGTCGACAGCGTCGAGAGCAAGTTGCGACGGCGTTTGGGCGTCGGCAGCAGCGAAGAGGGGCAGAGATTAACGACCAACACGTCAGTGGACGTTTTGCAGTCGTGGGGATCTGCGGAGTGGAGTTCGGAGGAGTTCGAGGAGGCATTGGGGGAAGAGGAAGATGGTGAAGACTCCGAGGAGGTCATTGCGAGGGTGCGGAAGCGGCTCGGGTGGGGCGCCACGACGTCCACTGTGGCTGCTACTGGGAGGTTGAAGCCGATAGCATTGAAGCTGTCGATGGATGAAGAGGAGAAGAGGAGGCGACTGAAGCCTCCGTTGTCACCTGGTTCTTACAGAAGAGGGGGGTCCTTGGGTAGTTTTGGCGACTCGTCAGTAGAACGAGAACGCTTTGAGGAAGCGTCTTCTATGAGTAGTGCGAAGGCTAAGGAGAAGAAGGAGGAAGAAGCGTTGTGGGTATCAGTCACTAAAAGTGAGGAGAAAATGGCTGGCAGTATGAGCTCGCTGGGAGAAGGTGATACACAGAGTCGACGGGCTGAACCATCGCCTTTGGAATTGAGAGCCACGGATCTGCAGTCAAGCAACTCGTCGGTGAATACTCACCAGGAATCTGAATCCCTTGAAGAACTTGGCGAAGACCAGATTGCACCCATGAATGGAGGAGGTTGTGGTGAGGATGTACAAACAGAAGAGAAAGCCTCGATCTCGTGTGACTGTAAAACAGAAAATGAGGAAGAGTTCCAATTCCAGAGTGAAGCACCGGACCAGAGTGCAGTTGAGCAAGTGGAAAAGCTGCCTTTACTACCGACCGCAAGCCCTGCACGACCAGAAGCAGTTCTGGAGCCAGCCAGATCATCGCCAAAAGGTATCTTTTCTGGTCGTTCTCACAGGTCGAGTTCATCTCCTCGTGAAGAAGGTAAGAGGATCCCAACCGAAACAGCCAAAACGCTCGACAGCCTTGTGAGTTTGGTGGTGCATTCGTGGGAAAATGAGTTTTTCTTGGGATCTCCCAGTGAAGAGCACGATCCAGTTCTGGTAGACGCCATGCGAGAAGACAGTCCTCCTAAAGATCGAAACCTTAGCGATGTGTGCAATGCAGCCAGCGCCCCAGCATCACCAAGTCTTCCATCCCCCACAAGAGGCAGCAGTGACCAAGATTCAACGAAGGGACACCTGCACGCAGAAATTGTTCCGTCATCGGTGCTAGCAGATAATCCCAACGTTTTCTCAAAAGAAACTGCGCAGATTGAGAAACAGGAGGACGAAGAGGAAAAGGAAGATTGTGAGGTGCCTGGAGAAGAAGACGATCAAATCGCTCAGATGCTTCTTGGGCGGATTGCGCTACTTGAAGCAGCATTACGCCAGCTCGACAGTTCTATACTATAGAGTGTTATTACTCATTTCTCCAGATGAGCCCATTCTTTTTGGTCTCGGGCACGGGTACAATCTCCTTTCGTGTGATAAATTTCTTCACCGGGGGTGTCAGAATACTTGTCGTCGACGGAAAGGAGAAATCCTTGGGTTTCCCTGACGTGGCATCTGTACCAACAAACTGATTGCTGTCAGAAGGCCTCAGGGTGCTCGCGAACGTGGCTGCAACGCAGCCAACGTATTTTTCCTGATTGTGGATTGTGACGGGGGCCTTCTCAAGCGTCACGCGCTTTCCACTAGGGAGTGTCGCGTTCTTGACGATACGGATGGGCTTTGAATGAGCCGGCCCTTTGAGAATATCGGAGATCTTGTCCAGCTGAGACAATTTTTCTCGAGGCAGGCTGCAAATGTTCCCATGGGCAAGGAACTTCAGCTGCTTTTTGTCGACTACAAGACGGCGCTCCCACTCGTCTTGCTCTTTCTTCAGAGCCTCCTCCATTTCAAGACGGAGGCCGTCACCACAGAGATGCACACTCTTGAAGTACTCCCCATTCACTGTGCCGTCGCCATTTGTCCCTCCGAATACCATGTCCTTGGAGGGGAGCGTGGAGAATTCGGGCCCCTTTCTGCTTCCAAACTTGCCCATTTCTCGTGATACAGGTTTCGGGTGATTGATGTTGTCGACAAACGGCTGCCGAAGGTCTTCGCGGCGAGCTTCACTTGGAGCATTAACGTGTTTGTAGTATTCACCCGGCTGACGAGGTGATGGATAAATGAATCCACGCTGCGTAGTCCACTTCTTGCGGCCCTCCAGCTCTTCCGTTTGTTGCAGCGCCTCCGGATTGACCATGCTGAGTGCAAGCGACTGGAAATCACGGCTATACGTGTACGTGGCATGACGGTCCTTGCCCAACCTCTCACGCTGTTTTTCCTGGAGAACGTCTTGGGTCTGTGCGCATGAAGCAAAACAATGGCTAAGAACATGTTTGACACTGCAGGTGATGTAGAGCAGGGCACGTACCCGAAGCTTCTGGCCACTATACAGGTAGACTGGTGTCTGGGACTTGTCCTCCAGCATTTCAGCAATCTGCTTCCTCTCCATGTATTCCGCCTGAAGTTGGTTTGAGTGCTTCTTGCGCTCTATTATGAAGTTTTTCTCGACTCGACTTTGTCGGGACTGCTCAAAGCTGGCGTTTGTCGAGTCTGTTGGCGCTTTTAGTTTGTTGGCACGGTGTCTGGTAGACCCGGCTGTATGCTGCCCAACTTTTGCTTCTTCCGCAGGATTATTGAGCTCAAAGTTGGACGAGACACTGGATTTGCCACCTCTCGTGCCGTGGATGTCTTCGAGTGTGATGCTTTCTCCGTATTTGCTCTCGATCTCGAGCAACATTTGAGCTGTGGGAAAGAGGTCGAGATGCTTCACTTCTACCAGTCGTTGCACTTGCCGCATATCTGCCAGCCGAGTCAGGGCCTGGTGGCAGTTTTCAGAGACTTTGGCTCGCATGTATATGTCGGGTGTTGTCATCAGCAGAGGGAGTGGGTAGCGGAGCTTGATTCGCTTCAAATCGATCTCAAAAATTGTGTACAGCCGCCGCGTGAAACGAAGCTCGTCGTTGCAGAACATCCGATATCCTTGCGGGTCATTCAGTCCCTTTCGTTGAAGCTGCTCCTGCAAGTACTTCATACCTTTGTCCGCGAGACCTTCCAGAATGATCATGCGAAATTGGTTATCGATGATTTGCGTGCCAGTGATCACATCCAACGCGCCACACTCACAGTCCATCTTCTCGGCTTCAGTCATTTGATACGACCGAATGGGGACGCCCGGAAGAGCCCTCAAGTTGACGGTGGTCATGGCTTTCGTGACTTCGCCCAGCGTAACGTTGTCTTTGTACGGAATGATCATAACGATTCTAGAGAATTTCAGCGCCTTGCGATCGTCGACCGAGACTGTGTTCTCGCTGTCGATTTGCGTGGTTTGTGCTCTTGTGCTTCCATCATCTACCGTTTCAATTGGAGATTGGAGTGCCACGTGTATGCTGAGCGAGGCACCAGTAGATACGTATGCGCCGGGCTCACGAATGACCTTTTCTAGTGGTGACAAGTCGACGGTTGCTGGGAGCTCGCTCTCTTCACTGAGGATGGCTGTGCCAAGGGGGCTAGCACGCCGCTTCATGGCGATGATGTCTGTCGTGAGCTTTATGGTCGTGTACGGTCTGTCGGAGTCTGCTTTTATACCACCCATGCGTTGTTTTGCTGTATTGAGAAGCTCCGTGAGTCGAAACCTGGCTAGTCCATACGGAAAGAGTCGACCAGCGTTTGCAAGAATCATCCGCCAATCGCTTCGCGCAATGTCGTCAACTATCGCCAACTCCATCGGCTTAGTTGCAACTGCCGGCGTGGTTGCAGTAGGGTGACTTGCGTCATTGATGCGAGGAGTATGGGGTGAAGTGATGGCGGCTGTATCTTGTTGTTGTTGACTAGGATCAACTCCTGTCGTGTACAAGCTCTCCCATTTCATTTGGTATCGTGCCAGTGTTCCTTCCTGCTTCAAGTCTCGATCACGTATCTCAACAGTCAGCGCTGCAAAACGAATCGCATCAACAAGCTCCAACAACTCGAAGCGACCGCACAGTAGCGTCACGCTAGCATTCCATCGGGCTATCGCGCTCTGGTCATTCGCCACACACAGTGTCAAAGTTAGATGCATCCAATGGATAATGCAGTGGACGATGTTTTCTTACCTGACGCTGGCCAGGAGTTAACAGCAGGCGAGGGAATGAGTGGGGATGAAGGGAAGTAGTAGTCCCCATACTACTAGGCAGATGCAGCTGGTCTGGAAAGAAGTGTATCAACGCAAAAGTTGGTTTGCAGTAGCGATGAAGCGGAGAGTGAGGCGACGCTTTCCCAATCCCTTGGCTGACGGCACCAGGAAGTCGGCGCGCAGTCCCGATGGTGATTGTGAGAGGGTTGAGCTTTTTCAGTAGCTCCCCCGTTAGCAGTGGCTGATCGACAGTGACCTGGATGGAAAGGTATTTGAGGCCAGATGCTGATGGCATTAAACAGAGACTGGAGGCCGCTTGTTGCATTTCGCTTGAAGGCTGTTTTGATCCGAAAACGTAGTCACCGGAACACGCCGGGCTCTCAGCCCATTCCTGTTTCACGTGGAGGGCGCCTGAAAGCAAACTGCTGACGTCCATTTCGTACAGTCCAGCAAACGCTTTTGGAGTGAATTCAACGGGAGGCGGTGTCACTGTAGCTGCTGCCGCGGGTGTTTTCGCTGTGGAGGGTTTAGCCTCTTTTCCTGAGGCGTGAGGGGTGGCTCCGGTCCCTGCAAGTCCAGGGTGATCAAACAGGAAAAAGGACAAGATCGGATCGTCATCAATAGACGTCGCAAATGCTTCCGAGATGGCGACGTCGGCGAAGCTCTGCTCGTAGCGGAAAATCTGCGCAGATTCGTTGTTTTGCATCGGCGCCCACCCGTGCCCCAATCCAATCGCGTTGGTCTGTTTCCTAGAGCCATCGAGAAAGCGGAAGCGAAACCCTGGTGCCTCGAAAGCGCCACTCTCCACGGCAACGTCAATTTGCAGCGTGAAGGTGCAGTTGTGCGCTGCCGATGTGTCGACCTCGTCGCTTTTGACGGAGCCTTCAGCGCGCTTCATGCGGATGGTGTAAATGGGCTGAAGGCGACGAGCGAATGCAGGCGCCCAAGAACGCAGTTGGTGAGAGTGAGACCCAGGAATAATTCTGCGATGAAGCGGACGAAACCAGGTTTTGGTCATGACCGGCGGTGAAGCTCACAATGGAGTGAGCCCACGCTAAGAATTCAGTAAAGTGGAGCCTGTCCTCGGACCTGTGCTCTCTATCAAACGACGGCCGTGAACCTGATTGTGTTTTTCAGTGTTTGGTGAGTGTTCTCTGACCTGAAATCGCCGAAAGGCCGAGTGAAAGGCGGACTCCGTTGGCATTATATTGATTTCGTCATACTTCGTACTACTGTAACACTTCGTTGCCCTTCATGCACGCACGTTGAGCAAATCGCGCAGGGAGCTGTCGCTGAGATATTTGCGCACAGCCACGAGCGCCTCTAGCTGCACCGAGCGCAGGAACTCGCCCTTGAGCTGATCCAGTTTCTCCAGCCCTTCCTCGGCACCTGCCACCTTCATGTCCAGCTTCTCCTCCTCTGCGAGCCTCGGGTTGATGAGCTTGGCGAAGTGGAACATCTTGTAGTTGCTGAGCTTCTTGAGCACACGCATGTCGTCGCTGTGCAGCTTGTCGCCGATGTACCCTCGGATACTCTGGCCGTGGCGCAGTAGGATCGTGCCATTCTCAATGAGCTTGAGCAGTCCCATGGTGTAATTTTCCTCCTCCGACTTCCACCGACCCTTTCGTAGAGGGCACATGAGTGCGTAGATACTAGACGAGTCGAAGCCCACCTTGAGGAACGTCGCGACCCAATCGATCTCGTCGTGGCGATTGCGCACGAGGCTCTTGGACTTTAGAAACTCCTTGGACTTGAGCACCAGCTCGTGGCTTTCTGTCTTGGCTTTGGTGCGAGGAGCTGCACTTGGTGGTGGTGCACTAGTTTGTATTCTAGCCACACTATCACTCCCGTTGTAGCTACTCCGTGGTCTGGTAGTAGTAGGAGAGTCGACCTTTTCAAACTCTCGTTGGACGTAGCGCCGGCGAGGAGCGGGCTGCGTCGTGTGTTCCACGGAGGGGGAATAGCGCGGCTGCATGAGTGGCTTTGACGTTTCTAACACTGTGAGTCCGTACTCAGCCTCGTACAACGGTTGTCTAGACTGAGTCGGTGGCATAAGAGAAGGAGACACGCGACGGCGCTTTGGAGCTACCACCTCAAGTTCGTCCTCCTCGTAGTAGGCTGGACGTGAAGGAGACACCTGACTATGGTATCTCGAGAGTTTCCTAGGCAACTCTGTACGGTAGTGAGGGACGACTGGGATCTCGGCCGGGATGTGGATCTCGTGGATCTTGTGGGGGTCGACGCTGTGCTGGTAGAACAGACGGCGACGCTCTACCAGATCGTTGAGACCCGTGGAGTCTCGAGGCTGCAGATAGCGCGTCGAGATCTCGGCCGATGGAGCGGGAGGGATGACTCGTCTCGAGCTCAACTCCTGATGAACAGCACGCCGCATGGCACTGGAGACGGCGGGGATCCTGTCAAAGGGAGCGGCTGGGGGTGGCGGCGTGTAGTGGTCCCATTCCCTTGTACTGGCATGGACGGAGGGGCGACGCACTCGCAGCTGCTCATCGTGCTGGGGCACGTACATGACAACTCGAGCCGCGGTTGCGACTCGGAGCGGTTCCTCCTCATTAGGTGCATGGAGAGCTGCTGGTTCTTCTAGAGGGAGTTTCCTCTTCAACTCCTTCCTGCTGCTGTTTCCACTCAAGAGCGATGCGATCCGGGGCAGGACGGGGGCAAATTGATCTGAGACGTTTCTAAATCTGGAGCTGGCAAGGCGGTCGTCCGTCATTGGTCTCCACTGCTGCTGCTGCTGCTGCTGCTGCTGGCCGAAGTTCGTGTCGTGCAGTGACTGGAAGTGCTGGTCACGGCGCAGCGAGAGCCTCTCCATCTTCAGGACGACGTGCGCTCGACGAGGCTGCTTGAAGAATGAGCCTCGGCGTTAGACTTGTTTCCATTTCGAGTTAGACGTTTCCTCTGCCAGACTTCGGTCGCGTTCTTTTTTGCGGCTCGTCTTTCTATTTCAGACTTGCGACCAGTGGAACGAAGATACCGTTCGTCTGTTGATGCGACTCGGTGTTTCCCCATTGTTCTGGCGGGTTAACGAGTGTACTTTGGAGGACGAGGGCCCCACAGAGGACGGCGGCGAGTATTATAATAGCACGAGGGGGTGACATGGCAGTAAAGTCGACACCGATCGTCATTTGGTGCAGCCATCTTTTCAGGGCGAAGTGCTCTGAGCGCGCAACGGCCGGCCGGTGTACTCCACGCGCGACAACCGCTGACTGAGCTGGGCTGAACTGGATTGCGCGAGGGTGGGTGGTTCAGGAGACGCTTTTCGACGCTTGAGGCTTTGCTTGTTGCTAAGCCTGCCTGGGGAGATAGTTTAAGGAGGCAAACCTGGTGAAAGCGACCTCGCACAGCCGAGTAACCACGAGCACGCCACCATCGCATTGCAAGATGCAGAGATTGCTGAAGTGGCAATGCACATCAGCGATCGTCACATTTACAGTGCGTTCAGTTACTGTGCCAACAAACAAATGAGATTGACAGGTGCAGGCCCCAATTACGACCACCGCAATTGTGGACCGCCGTAAACCTAGAACTTCTCCATACACACGGATCAAAAGGCAACACGAAAGCCTACAAGCTTTCTCGTAACTTACAGCGCTGGATTTCGTCTTCCTATCACGCACGCAAACTGTTTTTCCAGCGAAAATTGCTGCTGGTAACCGAAGTGCTGCAGCCAGGATACAAGTGAGCGTCAACGCTGTCATTGGTGGCATGACCGCATTGCCTTTACGGCGGCAATGGTGCTTATGTTAGAAAGTTAAGCGGACGCGTGCTCCCTCCATCCAAATCCCGGTTCCAGCGATCTTCGAGAGGCCAAGCGGGTTGCATTTCATGTTGGCCACTCTGCATTATTTTTGGTCTTCCATCACCTTCTGCACCGGGAAATCCTTCTCTCGAGCGATGCACCATGCGCGACCTGGAAGTAAATCAATCTCCAGATCTACCGAGCGACTGCGGCTCACGTCAAATATGGTTCAAAACCGTAGTTCAAAACAGTAGGGCCGACGCCACCCTATTAATAAATATGGCTGCACGGGGCGAGTGACGATCCGTGGCGGCTTCACTTCTTCGCCATGCTCGTCCCTTTGCCAGAGTCATCGTCTGCAAAGTCAAGTTCGGGCCTGTAGTACTGTGACTGACTCATCGCAGGTCCTTCTTTCACTTTACGAAAGTCTGGAAAGGCAAGAAATATAAATAGAAAGTTCTCTCAAATCACGGGAAGATACTATTTGAGGCCCCGGGAAACAAAATGATACTAATATACATTTTGGTGTTTTCGAGAAAACGGGCGTTAAAGTTGGACCACCCG